>SNQJ01S0070341.1:42487-62508 GCA_010110895.2 Picea sitchensis | reverse complement strand
TGGATTAGGTTTAAAATATTTGATCACTACAAAAAAAATTGGTATAAATAACACTACCTATTTGAACACAAAATACCAAGAGATTGAGATAACAACTGTTGGCATAGGGGCAAAGCCAAGGTTCAACGCTTCAACAACGTACCAAAAAAACCATAACTACCACCCCTTTCGACAACACCTGTGAAGCAGATGAAGTCTCACCTAAGGTAGAGGCAGGGGTGGTTGCAGGACTCCAGCGTCTGCAACCTTAGTTGGGACACATATATGTGATTACAACACCTTAACATAAAACTTAACAATTATAGTTCATTAGTATTTAACATTTGTTTACAACACAGATAAACCCTAATTACAGAGTAGCGCTATTCATCCAGATCTAATATATTCAAGCACTAAACATAAAGAAACAGATCAGATATAACATTCATTCACATTTCTAAGCATTAAGCTATTATATTCATCTAAGAATACATCAAGATAACAACACTAAGCATTAACCATATGAACAATAAAATAATCACAATGCCCCAAAACAACCATAACACAGGATATACGTGGTTCACCCTCAGCTTGGGGCTACGTCCACCAACTCTTCTTCTCTTTATTATCTTCAGTCAATCGTCTACATGCACAGAGCCACAATATCCTACTCCACATAGGACATGAGATCTGCACGCACTCAGCCAGATCCTCCTTCCCCAAGCTAGGTTACAACACAAAGCCTTTACACAATCTCTTACATTCACTTGCACTTATCCTTGCAAGCTTCACACAGTATGCACAAAGAATGTACAACTATCACTTGCACTTAACACATCATCACACAGATGTCTATATCATCCTTCCCCTCTTTCTACATCACCTGGACATCTATTTATACATTACAAAATGGTCCTAAACATGGGTAAACCCATGGGCCGACATCCCCATACCTGTTACATAAGCCCAAAACCCAAAAATCCCTAAAAAGGGGCCGAGATTCCATGATCTCTGCTTCAACTTGCACTCCATCTTCGACAACCCGTCGAAGTCCCAAAATAGGTCAAACCTGACCAAGGATCTCCAAAACTTGGTCAAGGGACAACATGCCCCAAACACTCACATGTGACTCGTCCCAAGTCACTCTTCTTTGGTTAGTTCTGCCTCAAAAGACTCAAGCTTAGCTCGAGCTGCTTCGACCTATTGCTGTGCCAAGGCCTCCTACTTGGAAAACTCCTGAAGAGCTGCCTCGTTCATAGTTCCTTCCATGCGTTTCTCAACTGTAGTGACTACTTGCTCTAGTTCTGCTCCTCATCCTTCAATCTCCTCAAACAGTTGAAAAGATGCATCTTGGACTGGCTGGAGCCTCTGAGTCACTTCCATGACTTTTCTTTGTATGGCGTGGACTTGCTGTTGAACAATGTGTTGTTCCTGTGATCTTTTCATTCTTTCAACTGTAGACAAGAACTTCAACTGTGCCTGTACCGTTGCTTCTTGTTACTTTTCCTCTTGGAGTTGTGACTCCAATGTCTTTAGTTTAGGGTCTTCAATAAGTCGTTCATAAGTCTATGCACTACGATCACTGAGTTGTTTACATTCCATAGCGAAGGTCTTGATTCTCTCAACTGCGCCCCGAGTAGTTTCTTCTCTTTGATCCCGCATGTCCTGCGGAGTGTTTGGCACTAACTGTAGCTCTAGATTTGTTATTCTCTGTTGAAGCTGCTGAATCGCTTCAGTGAGCTTCACTACTTGATGGTCTACTGGGTCTTCCTCCTTTTTCTCTAAGCCCTTCACAGAGTGGAGTGCTCTGATGACTACTTATTTTACTCCAACCTACTTGGTGAGCAGTTGTTCCTTCTCTCGCTGAATTTGTGCTTTCTCTTCTTCGAATTTTGACTAGAGGGTAGCCTTCTCCTCCTGTGCAAGCCTGCATTGCTCTATCACCACTTCTTGTGTTTTCTTCAGGGCCAATGTGGCCTGTTCCTTTTCTTCTTGTGCACGACGAAGGTGAGCTTCGGTTGCATCGGCTAGTCTGTGGAGTTGGGTAGGCTCGTCTCCCAACTCTGGTTCTTTTGATGGCGGGGGCGCAGTGGACACTACGCGGCTGGAGTGAAGGGCTTGTTGAACTCCTCTCGGCTCTGTCTCAATTCTATCATACATGGATTCTTGTTTGGTTTCGCTATTCTGCAAAATGTCCTGTGAAGCATCTGATACAACTGTGATGATGAATTCAAAGTCATCAAGTGTGAGAACAATATGCAACTTGGTCTTACTAGCTCTGGATTTCTTACGCGAGATAGGTTTCATGGGAGAAACCTTTCTTTCCTAGATGGATCAGTCTCATCAACGGGATCCCTAGGTGGTGTTACTTTGCCTTGTTTTTGCTGATCTTCTTTCCCATTGTTCTCTTCTTTATCGACTTCGTTGTTACCTCCTCCTTCAGGTGATTTTGAAGTAGTTTCTTCTGATGCACTACTCAGGTTCTATACCTCTTCTATATTCTTCCTTCTACTAGTTCCAGGTGTATCATGTGCTTCGCGAGTGGCTTCCGAGCTTCCAATTAGTTCAGGATCAAACAATTCTATGGGGTCAACAGGGATAAGGAGCTTTCCAGGCCAGTCCTTAATTGTCTCTTCTAGCTCCTCTTCTATGATCTTATAGTATGATTGAAGTTCTTCTTTACTCTCGTCTGTCCACGCAGTGATATAAGTAAAATGTTGATCTACGCAGAACTTCATAAGGGGCCTAAACCGGTGTAGGGTGTTCAACATCATACGAGGGACAACCTCAATGGCCCTCCTTAATTGTAGATAGTAGGTATGGAATACTGTGTTCGACTACCACATTTTTCCCATATCGCTCGAATACCAGAGCGTGGTTAACTTCACAGTGAGCGGTTCGAATGGCTCAATATCGGGGAAGGTCGCACCTTCCAACATCTCCCAAGCTGTAAACATGATGAGGATCATGAGCCAGCTAAAGTGGAACTCATATCCCTGATCCTGAGCTTCACGAAAATCCAAGTCTAACTGGTTGACTAATTACTTTTCCCAATTCATCTGTAGTCCTTCTACGCATCTTCCAGTGAGGTCAACAACGAACCCTTTGACTTGTGTAGGTCTTTTCTTTCTCACTAGCTTCCCTGCGATCAGCTAGCAGGCCAGGCACACTGGACCATTATGGATGGAGGATACCTTGTAGCCTCATGTCCCCTTTTGTACATATCCATAGGTATCCTTAATACTCTGTGCCAGGGCGTGATCTGCAGCCTTCATTGGGTAGAAGTCTTGCGGGTTTGGTCCCTGCATGTTCAACCCAGTGATCCTATGGATCAACGTTGGTTCAATGGTGATGCATCTTTCTAGCAAACGATAGCCGCCATGGTAGCACGACAAAAGGAGCTTAATGCACGCGTTAACTTCCTGGTGCCTTCAAAAATGTGGTATCTTCATTACGTTCACGACAGTGGACTACGCGAGGTTCATAGCCCATGGTTGGGGGATTATCCTCAAGTTATTCCCCTTTGTCCTAGTCAAGTACGTGTGAGGGGAAAGCATGCTATGGTTCTTGCGATCCCCTAGGTTGAAGTCGCTGAATTTTAATGTCATGATATTTTCTAGCTGGGTTTGAACTACACGTATCCCCTTCAGGAGGTACACAGTAACCAGGGTGTAATAGAAGTCCCTTGGTACACTGTCACGACTCACCATGTTGGCCAGGGGCAGGATGTAGTCAGGTAGGATAGATGGGATCAAATTCACATTTTCCAAGTCATCTTGATGCTTGGTTCTTTTCTCAGTTGCAGCTCAGGATGGTCCAGATCTGCGAGTAGTCAATGGAGAGGCTTGCACTCCTCTCGTCGATGAAGCTTGAATCCCTGTGGACATTACTTTTTGGGCAATTAGATCGATTAAGATTTCCTATACAAACTTTTAAATTGCGCTGAGTTTGTCCGACATACACGCTCGGTATCAGATACTCAGGTCTATGAACAACCATTCAACAGTTAGCAGAGTCTTAGTAAACACAACATGGAAACAATGAGTTCTCTCGTTGGCATGGATACAATTTGCAAAAGTATTCTCAGTGCAACAATCGACGGAATAAGTAGACATCGGTGTAAAAAAACTCTCTAATGGGTGAGAAGCCTTCATCAATGCAGTTATGTTCATTATAGCGCGGTCCCAATGGCTTGATGGCGAGCTTTCTGGCCATAATTGTTGTTCTAACCATTCAGGGGCGTCGATCTAACGATTATAATGCTTCCAATGGTCATATCCCTCTGCCATGGAGAAGTGCCACTTGGAGTTGTTCTAATATCTCGACAAAGTTCCAGTTTTGCAAACCTACCTTCTACGAAGTCTCCTCCGGAACCTCCTGCTTTTCTCTCTTCTCACTGAGATTTCTAGATTTCTTCCCTGTGATTTGCGACTTGGTATTCTTCTTTCCATTCTGATTCTTATCTGTACTCAGTGTAGTAACTTCGTGCTAATGATATTCTATCATAGGGTTCAAAGGTAATAATTCTTTTCTGTCTGGGGTAGCTACTCTACTTTCCTGTATGGATAGGTTCTTCAAGTTTTCTTGCATTTTTTCATCTTCAACAACCCAGTCTTTTGTCCTAAGTTGCTTTGAATTTTCCTCCTGTTCTTCTATCAAGCACGTTATTCTCCTAGTCATGAAATATTTTAATTCTTGCTTTTTTTGTTCTAGGGCCTCTTCTTCTTTTCTCCAGATCTGATCTCTCTTAATCCAGGGTTTTCCTAATAACATAGAAAATGGGGCATTGTTCTCAATGAATCCAACAACCTCAAATTCTTCCTCTGTCGAAGTTCCATGAGAACGCATAAAGGTCTGGGTAAGTCTTCCACATAGGGTTATCAGTTTTCCTCTAAAGAATCCTATTCCTCCTAATGAAGGAACCATAACATGCCTTCCCAAAATTTCCCAGGTACTTTCTATCATGACATTCACCTGTGTTTCCTCATCTAGAACACAGTCTATGTCGAATTCTCCTATCCTTTCTTCTATAAACTCTTTTTCTTTGAATATATATGACAAGTTAATATTTTTGTGATCATTTAGGGTTTCTTTCATTCGTAGTAATACAGTCTCTGATTCTTTCCAGGGTTCTGCCATGGTATTAGTTTCTTGGCCTTCCTCAGGGTTTTCTGGTCTCATATTCATTCTTTCAAGCTTAGCAATCATTCTAGGGAAATCCAAAACTTCATGGTCCATAGATTTACAACAAAGACAACTAGGTCTTCTTTTAGGGCAATCCTTAGCATGATGGCCTGGTCTTCTACAACTATAACAAAGAGTTAATCCTCACTTTCTCTTAAATGATCCCCAACTTTTTCTGTACTGCGCACTAGGGTCACAATAATTAACCTGCAAAAAGTTCTTCCTAGGATCCTGCATCCATTTATTAGTCCAAACATTCTTTATATGCATAGGAATAACATATCTTTTATTATTTCTATCAGATCTATTCATATCAAATATTCTTTCTTCTAGTTGTACCTAGATCCATTCTTTTGAAATAAAAAATTTCACTTATCTTACCTTTCTTAGAGCACAAAGCCTCAAGATCTTACATATTTTCTTCAGATCAGACTTCTCTTCTTAGCACAGAGCTTCGCAAGTCAAGTAGAATATTGCGCACTAAAGTAGCAGATCTATGCACAGAGATTTCTCTTTTCTTCAGTTCCCAACAATCACAGTTTTAGTCCCAGCAACGAAACCATTTGTTGGCACAGGGGCATACCCAGGGTTCAACACTTCAACAACGTACCAACAAAACCCTAACTACCAACCCTTTTAGAAACACCTGCGAAGCAGATGAAGTCTCACCCAAGGTAGAGGCAGGGGTGGTTGCAGGAATCCAGTGTCTGCAACCTTAGCTGGGACACATATTTGTGATTACAACACCTTAACAAAATACTTAGCAATTATAGTTCATTAGTATTTAACCTTTTTTTACAATGCAGATAAACCGTAATTACAGAGCAGTGCAGTATTCATCTAGATCTAATATATTCAATCATTAAGCATAAAGAAACAGATCAGATGTAACATTCATTCACATTACTAAGCACTAAGCTATTATATTCATCTAATCATACATCAAGATAACAACACTAAGCATTAACCATATGAACACTAAAACAATCACAATGCCCAAAAAAACCATAACACAGGATATACGTGGTTCACCCCCAGCCTGGGGCTATGTCTACCAACTCTTCTTCTCTTTATTATCTTCAGTCAATCGTCTACATGCACAGAGCCACAAGATCCTACTTTGCATAGGATAGGAGATCTACGCGCACTCAGCCATATCCTCCTTCCCCTAGCTAGGTTACAACACAAAGCCTTTACACAATCTCTTACAGTCACTTGCACTTACCCTTGCAAGCTTCACACAGTATGCACAAAGCATGTACATCGATCACTTGCACTTAACACATCACCATACATATGTCTATATCATCCTTCCCCTCTTTCTACATCGCCTAGACATCTATTTATACATTAGAAAATGGGCCTAAACATGGGTAAACCCATGGGCCGACATCCCCATACCTGTTACATAATCCCAAAACACAAAAATCCCTAAAAAGGGGACGAGATTCCGTGATATCTGCTTCGACTTGCACTCTATCTTCGACAACCTGTCAAAGTCCCAAAAGAGGTCAAACCTGACCAAGGATCTCCAAAACTTGGTCAAGGGCCAACAATAACTGATACATTCACAGGGGAGAAAATAAGTAAAAATAAAATAAAATTAACTCTTTGTAATTGATGTCAGAGGGGGATAAAAACAGTAAAAAAGATTTTGTATAAGTAAAAGTTCAATCCTCCAACTAGAAAATGCGATCAGTCATAAGGGGAGAAAAAGTATTTGTTTTACAGATATGTTGCCCTCAATGAAAAAGGGAGAGATTTTTGGCATTATTGATTCTGTGTTTTCATTGATGGAAACATGAGTCAAACATGTATAGTAAACAGAGAAAAAGGAAGATCACCTTGGGGACAAGGTAGATCACCTTAGGTTAGAAGCAATTCATGATCATTTTTTATCACGATAAGATCAACAATGATGCTATGTTCCTAAATCTTGGGAGAGGTAGCATGCAAAGAATCCACGTATAGAAGGAGTAACAAAGCACAAGGAATTAAGAGCTCAGGAGGGTTAGAGACTAAAGATAAATGCATAAAATAATGCACAAACAATTATTAAAATATCATGAGAAATAACGATGGACAGATTAGAGAGAAGAGCACTGAAACCCTTCAAGAATCATAAGGAAACTCTGTTACAGTCGAAAATATGCCAACCTTTGATCAAAATCCCATAGAAATCCTGACAACCATTAGATCGAGCTGAAGTCAAAGATTGGGAAGGGTTAAATCTCAATTGTCAGATATGGAGTAGTAGCATTATGGACAGTTGGATTAAGATATAATTGTAGACTGAGAGATATTAAATAAGAGTCGTCAAATTTCGTGGAGAAAATTCAAGTGAGATATCAATTGTTAGATCAGTTTGGGATCTATCCTGATTATTAGATAGAACCAAGTGGAAGGACAAGATAAGTGGACCCCATAAGACACAAAGTATTGAAACCCTTGAAGTCCTGAAGTGAATAAGGGACATCAGATATGGGAAATGCATGGTGACCATTGGATGAGGATATGCGGGTCCAATAGTGGTCAACCTTGGTACTGACCACTTCGGCTAAAAAGAGTCTGAAATATGTAAGTTCACCTGAAGGCCAGAGCCCCAAAGTCCCAAAGTGAATGAGGGCCATTAGATCTTGGCAATGCATGGTGACTGTTGGATGAGGATAGGTGGGTCCAATTGTGGTCGACTTCGACACTGACCACTTCGGAAAAAAAAAGTCTTAAACATGTAAGTTTACCTGAAGTTTAGAACCCCGAAGTCCCGAAGTGAATGAGGGTCTTTGGATCAAGAATTCAGGTGAAAAATAAACCTTCTGATACAAAGTAATGATCCAAAAGAAAAATACATATGACACTTCAATATATCCATGTCAGCAAGACCACATCAGCAAGGACACATGGCCCAATTAGATGGTGACAAGTGTCAAGGTCTAGTTGGCACTTAAGGTATATGAAATTCCCAAATATAGGTGACACATGGCATGCAATCAGCCAGTGCCACATCAACAGTGATGTCAACAAGCCATGTCACTCTGGGATTACTAACTTCATGGATATATAAGTTTCCTTTATCAACTAATCACCGAAGGCCAGAATCAAGAAGTAACACTAAATGTTGATCTACTTCAGGAGCATTCTCAACCGTTGATCAAGCATAGTGGAAGAATAGAGTAAGCATGAGGAGTTAACTGACAAAAAGTGGTCACCACAACTTTATGACTTATTCGGTAGGTAAAACCTCCAGAGGGATTGAACTATTTCATAGTTCGAGTAACCCGGAGTCCTGGAGTCACATACAACCTAATACCCAGAGATCGAGAGCTACATTTCGCCTAAGCCTATGGTCCTAGCTCATGGACATATGAAGGTTATTAAGTAGAGAAGTGATGATACACACTCCGACAAAATTTTCTTCAGGAGAATTGGAAGACTGCAAATTCTGGAGTCACAAATCACCGATGTCCCGTAGTGAATGAAAATCATCCACTCAACCAAAGATTAAGTCTTGTTCATCGTTTTTTTTTATTATTCTCGAGGATAATGTTGAAATCGACAGATTCGTTCCTGTTAGGACTTGTATTTGGTCATGGTTTCTAGTCTCATGATAGGGGAATAAGGATGAAAGAATAAGCACTAGGAACAATGCTTAAATGGATAAGCTCGTGGTTTTGAGCCCATGGTCATTTGAACAATGGATTGAAGGAACCACCTCTTACAAAATTCATTTCTGTAAACACCTTAAGGCCTGTAGAGTAATTTGATAGAGATTGACAATATAACAATATAGAGAGGAGGTAAAATATCGAATATGATCTATTAGTGAACTTGGGAAGGAAAAACAATCATGGGAATGATATAATGAGTTGATCGATATCTATGATCAAGTCATGAGGAAAAAAATTGAATCAAGGTTAGTCTTCTAATTAAATTGAGAAACTTACACACTAATTAATGAATAAAAGGAAAATATTATTTATGTTAAAATTAAATGAAGAGGTGCAATGGTTCATGTGAAAAAGACACAATGGTTCAATCCTATACCTATTTAAATACTATATAAACTAGAAGTGGTGGTGAATATAAGGGTTTCTTGGTGGATACACACACACACACACACATATAATGGATTGAATGAAAGTTCATTCTATCAGGTTGGTGCCTATTTACAAGTTGAGTCTTGTTATGAGGGTTGGATTCCTCACATCTCAGTTGGATATGAGATCAACAAGGTGGGTCTTGTTACGAGGTTTGGATTCCTCATTTCTTAGTTGGATCTAAGAACTACAAGTCAGGTCTTGTATCAGAGAGTTGGATCTCTCATATTCAGTTGAAGTTCTAGATATTGAAGGATTGATTTTATTTGTATTCATTCGAGTTAAATAAATAAAAGAATGATATTTTATCTACTTCATACTATTTTTGTTATAGATGTTTATGAATAAATAATTGAACTGCATATATCTTATTCAGTTAATTCAGTTAATCTATGAAAGTGTGAAAAACAGTCAAAAGTTCTAGACATTGATTCACCACCCCCCTCTAAGTGTGAGTGTGTGTTTCAACAAAGACTTTATGGATTAAATCCCTAGTATTATCCACTCATAAGCCTAGGTCAAAACTTCTAGGAGACAAACCTTAGAGTCTATCCTCTTATAAACCCTAGTTTCTGTCCTACTTATTCTCTAGTGTATAGCAATGATAAAGTGGAAACTAGGTCAAACCCTATAGTTTATCCTCTCATAAAAACTAGGATTCAACCTCAAATACAAGGTTAGAGGGATTCCCTCTCACAATCCCTAATCTTGACCTTGTATTCTTCAACAAAATCAAGATGGATAAAAGCAAGGGAAGGGGATAAAAAATATGAATCCTTCCTTAGGGTTTCAAAAACATTATTCAAGTAAACAATGATAACATGCAACTATTACCAATACAATAGAGTATTCACCAAAATATACCAAGAACAAAAACTTTAACTTGAAAAGAGCACTTACTATCCAAGTCACTATGCCTTAGGAAACCCCACTTTCATGAAAAATCCACCAAGACAAGAGAAAACAATCACAATATCACTCCAAAAGTGCGAACAAGAGCTCCATGCTGAGAAAATAAGATAAGAAGACAAGTAATAATGATTCTCCACATGTGTGAGGTATTGTTTACAAGGAGGGAGTGCTATTCTTCTTATATGAGGCAAACTTGGAACTATATCACTCCAAATGGCCCTAAAACATAAAGTGTCCATGACACAAGTTGGATATGTCAAGGTCTACCCCCAAAATAGCCTCAAATAATAATAAAGCATGCTAATACACAAAACCTCCCCTCAAGAATGGTATGTGTGAGTGTAGGATATTAATATAAGGGTGAATCCATGCTCTAGAAGGGTGCAAAGGCCTCCAAAGGTCACATATCATCATAAAAAAGTGAAAAGCATGGTGAAAGGTCACACATCCTTGACAAAGGTTAGATATAATTGTCAAAGGACCCCAAATCATCATCAAAATAGATGCCCTAGTCGCATGGTGACCCCTCCATAATAAAACCATCATAGTGCATGACGTCATCATCGATATGATCAATGTCCAAGGTGGAAAATGCCAAAATACAAGGTGGAATAAAGGTCCATCATCTCTCCAAGGGGTGTCCAATCCTCCCTAGATGCAACATCCTCAAATCAAAGTATAATGTGGCTCCGAGGTGCATTTTCCATAGTGTGGGGATCATGCCCATCTGATAACCAATATGACTATATCTGCAATATCGAAGCTCATCTATCCATCATCTAGGGTCTAATAGGTATGCGAGAGTTTCCCAGGGTGTTTCTAATCATCATATGGACCAACACTCTGCATAAAATGTGCAATGTCCTGTGTATAGTGCACAACGTCCTGGGTATCATAATGAGAATGTCCTCCAAATGACAATGTCAAGTCCACAATGGTCAACAAATTCCACAAAATGATGTAAGACTAACAATCACGATATACGAAATTCATTGAAATCATACAAAGTAGGCCACCACTGAATACAAAATCCAAGTAAGTAATTCACATTTGGTATCTTCTTCAATTTCACATTAACTCCAGACTTTATGCAATTTTCCAAGTTTAGGTATGGGAGGACTATCAAAAGACCCTATTAGGTGTGATAGTACCCATGTAGAGGGATATTTCCCAAGAAAACCTATCAAAATGAAAGTATGATGAATGAAACATTTTGGGGTTACTCCATGATGATGGAGTCATTAACATGCAAGGTACCATGCTTGGCCGATTTCCATGAGCGCCTTCATAGAGTGAGCACTTGTTGTTTGAGATACCCTTTCCTAGACAATGTGTGTATTCCAAACCCATTTATTTCATTTTTATATTCTTTGTTTCCTTTCAAGTCCCCCTTTCAGGTTTCAAGCACTTTATTCTTTATTTTATTTTCTTACAGGATTAAGTCTTTTTAATTGATATGCAATAAATGCATTGGGACTAGGAGTGATTTCCTTATAATGAGTGGGTAGAGATAAAGTTTACCTTTCACTATTGACTTTGTTGTTCATTATCTTATCATTTATTATTTCTTTTATATCATTCTTTGTTTTTCTTATCCATTTTTTCTAGCAGCTACATGAACCTCGACTTTCTAGTCCTTATTCTCATAGGATATTGAACCATGTGCCTTTTTGGTGTACATGTAACAAATATTATTGAAGTTTAGTACACTACAGAAGGCCCTGTGATGGAAATTTTGAAGTATGGAGGGAGAGGTACGTTACCCCTATCAAATCCTCTCAATAGTACGCCTATTCCACAAGAGTGAAAACACAGGACTAAGACACAAATGATGGTCACCAAGGTGAAACAAGGAAAAATGTATAACTTCCAAGATTATGATTTGTTATCCAAATTCAACGCATGATCCTCAACTAAATTCCTAATGCATTAAACATGACACTTTAAATGAAATAACAACCAATGTACCTTATAATGTGTTGGATCACCATCATATGATGAACCATGTTGATTAGGTGCGATAAGATGAGCTAAATGAGGAGGGAGGAATCTAAAGGGCTGATGTCTGTGGATAATAATGATCATCATCATCATCAGGATCATTGTCTTCATTGTGAGCCACGATATGTGATCTCATCTAGTTACACCTTGGGGAGAGGGGGTAATATCTAGTTCCAACATGGGGAGTTGTGCTCACTGTAGAGCACATGAGAACCTCAACATATCTAGTACTCCAAGGCCTAAAAATTACATCACTCTAAAGAAAGTCTTTCTACATTTTAACATAAAATCATCAACGACCAATTATAGGGGGATGTTATCCACCATGTTTATAAAAATATAAAACCAATGCGAGAAACACATTTTTTTCATTTTCATGAATATATATGATAGACTAAAATGTATGCATAATAAATAATTAAATAACATTAATAAAAGAAACGTAATGCAATAAAAAAAAAAAACATGATCTATTCTAACCTACTCTACTCCAAACCTAAGAAGCCAAGTCCCTTCCACATAATAAGGCTTGAGAAGGGATCCATTCATAGGTAATGGTAATCTCCTTCCCTCAAGTGTAGTCAAATAATAGGAATTATCTCCAAAATTATTCTTAATATGATAAGGACCAAGCCATAAGATATCAAACTTATTTTGCATGTATGGATTCTATCCTCTCTTATCGCACATCAAGATGAGGTCTCCATCCTCAAATTTTCTCTATCTTGATTTATGATCAAATGTTCCTTTGATTTCATCTTGATTTCTTGCAATCTGATCAAAATAATATCTCCTAACTCATCCAATTGTATAAGTTGATCAATGTTTCCTTGTAATGCCTCCTTATCAGTTGTAAATTGCTAGGAAAATTGGTGGACATGGATTTGGAGGTTGGTGGGAAAATTTTCTTCCAATCCATATACTAACTCAAATGAGTTCTTTCCTATGGAATTATGAGTCGTATTACGGACTACCCATAAAGAGTACTTAATATTACTATCCCAATCCTTCTTATTTTCACCAACAATCTTCTTGCCGATGTTCATGAGGTTTTTATTGCTAGATTCTTCCAACCCATTTCCTTGGGGATAGTAATTGGATGATTGAGATAGGACAATTCCATAATTAAAGAAAAAATATGCTAAAGCTAAATAGATAAATGCATTTTTGTTATCATTGGTTATCTTTGTAGGGGAACCAAACCTTGTGATTATTCTATATTCAAGGAAAATCACTGCGAGTTCCTCGGTTTCCTTCTCGTCGGGATGGATTCTACTGACCTAGTGAAATAGTCTAGAACAATCAAAACCCAACAATATCCGTTGTTGAAGTTATCCTTAAATTCACTAATGAAATATAAACCCCATTGTTGAAAAGGAACTTCAATAATGATCATCTTCAAAGGAAAGGCAGACAATCATTGTTTCCCTGAGAGGAATTGTCAAGGATTGCAAGACCTTACATATCAATGAGTATTAGTGAAAAATGTAGGCGGTGGTGTAGGTTTTGAAATGAACACCAAAATATCCTGAATGGATTTTCTTTATAAACTTGCATGTTTCATCTTTGTTTACACACGTAAGCATTATCCCATCAATATTCTTCCAATGTAAACCATATTGGGTTAAACAATACTTCATAGATTTCAATATTAAGGCCCTTATCTTATGGTCCACTAAGTGATCAATATATGAAAGATTCTTCAATTAATACATAATGTCAGAATACCATTCATCATGTTATAATTCACTGAAGACTACATTGTCCTGGTCAACCTCTCCTATTTTTATCGCTTTTTCATTACTCTCAATCAACATCTTGTTGGAATTTTAATTTTTCTAGTTACACAATTAGAATTACTTAAACCAATAGCAACTATAGTAGGATCACTGAAATATAGAGAATCAAATATACAATAGAACACAAATATTATCCCGTGAAACCCTTGTGGGGGAGAAAACACAGCAACCAAAATCCTCTATATGGATTCCTTCAACCAGTACAATGATGCACTATAGATCTCCAAGAAATGCTAAGACCAAAATACCAAAAGAACCATTCTCCAAGACTTGTGCGCTAGAATTTCTTATGTGCTCCAAGATGCACAAGAGAAGCGTGTGTGTGTGTCCAAATGAGAGGAACATATCCTCTATTTATACACAACAATGTATCTTGAAGATACATGACTCTTGACCTAACTAACCCATAAAACAAGGCCGATTAGCCACAATGGGATTTTTTACAATTATAAGTAAAATACCAATAATATAATAATTTATGTTGAGCCGACTTGTACAATATAATTATAATAACATTTTTAAAGGTTTGACCAAAAAAAATATACAAGAATATCTTCTATAGTTACACCAAAATATTAACACTCCCTCTTAACTAGGAAGGTATTCTTTCCAGACACAGACTCCAAGTCTGATACCACACAAGATCACATCCATTGACTATTGAACATGAGAATCTATACATCCTCAGACATCCATAGTGCAACATGACTTCACCCCATGCAACCAAGGTCTGTGGGTATCTATAAATAACTACAACATGTCCCGAGGACATCCACTCCCTACGATGCTTCAATACCTAATCATGTGCACTCATGTATCAGTGCCAAACCTTTTTCATGCTGGATGAGATCCACTAGACTCAGTGCCATCCCTTTTTCATGTTGGATGAGTTCCACTTGTCACTCCCTCTGAAGAGGGACCACACAAGCTTGTCCCTAAAGTACTCAAACTTCGTCCTTGACAATGGCTTGGTGAACACATCCGTAACCTTATCCTCAGTAGTCATGAACTGGAGCCTCACTTCTCCCCTCTATACCATATCCATGATATAGTAGTATCTAATCTTGATATTCTTCGACCTGTCATGGAACACCGGGTTCTATGACAACTTCATGCAACTCTGGTTGTCACAACAAATGCAGGTTTCCTCCAATTCGAGACCAAATAACTCGGACAACAACTTTCAAAGCCACACTGCATGTCTACTCACTGCACATGCTACCACATACTCAGATTCAACCATAATAAGTGCCAAACAAGACTGCTTCCTACGGCTCCACGAGACCATATTGGATCCAAGACTAAAATAGTATCTTGAAGTGCTCTTCCAGTCAGGAATACTGTCGACCCAATCTAAATATGAGTATCCATAAAATCCAAACTCATGGTCATATCTATACCAGAGACCATGATCTACAATACCCTTAAGGTACCTCAACATATTTTTTTCTACAACCAAATGGACCTGTGTGGGCTGCTCTAAATGCCGACTCATGGTGTTCACAACAAAACATATATTCGGTCTTGTGTTCGTCAAATATATCAACGAGCCCATTATATGCTTGTATAAGGTAGAATCCACAATCTCTGAAGTTGTATCCTACACAAAATTTAGATTTGATACCATCGGGGTAGCCATGGCCTTACAATCCAACATCTCAAACCTCTTCAAGATTTCCACTACATACTTTCCTTTATTTAGGAAAATCACATCTGATCTCTGCCAAACTTCTAGTCCCAAGAAGTAGTGCATAATTCCTAAATCTTTCATCTCAAATTTTGCAGCCAATTTTCTCTTACATTCAGTGATGAGATTTTTTGCACCAATTAGAAACATGTTATCTACATACAATAGTAGAATCATCGTTTCACCATCCTCAACCTTAAATTAAAGGTTTGGATCTGCACTTCTCTTGGTAAAACCCAATCTCATTAGAAAATTATCAATCCTACCATACCATGCTCTAGGTTCCTTCTTCAATCCATATAAATCCCTCTTTAATATACACACATGAGTCTCCCTATCATGTGTCTTGAATCCAAGTGGTTTCTCCAAATAAACTTCCGCAAATATTTCACCATTCAAGAAGGATATCTTTACATCCATCTAGTGCACATTCCATTTCATCATAGCGACCAATGAAAGTATAGTCCTGGTCGAGGTATATCTTGCTACAGGATAAAACGTCTCTTCATAGTCAATCTCTTCCTTTTGAGAGAAACCTCGGTCCACAAATATTTCCTTATATTTTTCAATACTGCCATCAACTGCGTGTTTCATCTTGTAGATCCATTTCAAACTCACTGCAGATTTTCCCTTTGGTCTGGGAACCACATACCAGACATCATTTTGCATAATGGATTGACATTCTTCTTCCATGGCATCTTTCCATACTTTATTTTTTGTAGCCTCTTCATAAATGGAAGGTTTTTCATCCATTATGTCACAAAAGCATGCCACGTAGCTGGAATACGACTTCAACTTCTTACTTTCCCTGAAATATTTCTCCGGGGCACCAATTCTTTCTGCATCTCTGATAAGCTTTTGTGCCCAAGCTAATTTTTTCTTGCGAGAAGGTATCTTGACTAGTTTATGAGGTTCTACTATGTCATGATCCTTTGGAACAACTTCCTCTAGTTCAAATGCCTTTGGAACTTTAGGAACTTCATACTCTTCTTCATGTACCTATTCTGCACATATATGTTTTGATTTACTGAAAGCTGCATTCTCATTGAATGTTACATATCGGTTGATCTCCACTTTCTGGTGACCGTGAATGTATATCATGTACTCCTTCGATGTGTCACTGTAACCAACAAATATGCCCTTATGTCTGGAAGGTTCCAACTTTGTCCTCTTTTCCTTGTGTACATGAACAAATACATGGCAGCCAAATATTCTGAAATGGCAGACTTCTGGCTTCTCTCTTGAAAACATCTCCTTAGGTGTCTTGTTTTCAAGCACCTTGTGGGGACTTTTATTCTACACGTACATTGCCATCTTTGTTGCTTCTGATCATAGATGAATATGAAGATCTTGATCATGGATCATGTCCTTTACTACTTCCATGATCATTAGGTTCTTCCTTTCAGCTATTCCATTCTACTGGGGGTTATAGGGAGTATAAAGCTCCCTCTTAATCCCAACTTCCTTGCAATACTCCTTGAATTATTTTGAAGTGAATTCACCTCCATTGTCTGATCGAAAGGTATTTATCTTCTTCTCTGTCAATTTTTCTACCAGAGCCTTGATCTCTTTGAATTTTCCAAAAACTTCATTCTTTACTTTTAACAAATAAATCCAAGTTTTACATGAGTAATCATCAATGAAATACACATAATATACATACCCACTTAGTGAAGCTGTCGACATTTCTCCACACACGTCTGAATGCACAATGTCCAAAACTCCTTTGGCTCTTCTATCGCTATTGGAAAAGGACTGCTTCATGTTCTTTCCTTGCACACATCATTTTCACAATCCATCTAGTTCTTCTTGGATTTCTAGAAGACCTGTCACTATTTTACTCACGACCAGAAAAGCTTTGTAGTGTAGCTGAGAAAATCTCCTATGCCATAGTTCACTTCGATTCACAATATCATGAACCACTACAGAGTATGGATGTCCTTTTAATTTGTAGATACCTCCTTCTTCAACTCCAATCACTACTACATCATCGAGGGTCTTCCCTCTAGGCCACATAAGAACTTGACCATCAATAAATGCTACTCTAAATCCTTTCTTGTCCAACACTGAAATTGAGAGAAGATTCTTCTTTAAACCTGTAACATAGAGAACTTTATTCATGTTCATTGGCTTGCCTAAGTTTAAATTGTAGGAAGCTTCTCCAACACCTTTGATTGGATACTTATAGTCATCACCCAATTTCACCTCGTGAGGTGAATATTTATATATAACGTTAGATAAGGAGTCTTCATAGCCTGTCATGTGCTTGGAAGCACCACTGTCTATCAACCAAGTGTCCCTTCCATGAGTAACAATACCTGTGAGGGATGAGATAAGAACATAATCCTCATCACTTAATTCATCTTGCTTTGCAACCTTCTTGGGAGGCTCATCATTTTCAACTGTGTGAGATTGATGCCTCTTACTTCCTTTCTTATTCTTAATTTCCATAATGAGGGGGAAATCCCTAACAAAGTGTCCCAATTCCTGACAATATTAACATCTGATCTTTGAGTTGTCCCTTTGACCCATATTAATATTATTAGTTAAATAATTCTCCTTATTTTCCTTTCTTTTCCTGGTGTGGGTGGCTAGCGATTGATCTTCATTTGCCATCTTTTCTTCTCTTGTAGTTGTACTAGATTCTTCCTAGTTACAATCTTCCCAAATCCTACTAAACTTGGGAAGCTTCTTCCTTGAGAAAATTACTTGGACGAATGTATCCCATGATCTTGGGAGGCCATTCAAGGTAGTCATTATCATCTCTTCTCCTTCTACTAAGTCACTAATGGATTCTATCTATTGCTTGATTTGATTCACTCTTGAGAAGTAAGAGTGAATGGTCTCTGAGTTCTGCATTTTCACATTCTTCAACTGACATCTTAGAGTCATTCTTCGGTTTATGTTGCTTCCTTCAAACAAACGAGCTAAGGTGTCCATCATTTTCTTTGGAGAATATAATGATGATACATGATGGATAAGGTGGTCCTTAATGGAGTCTGCAATAATACCTTTTTCTCTCACCATGTCCTTATTATATTTTTCCTTAGCTTCATTTGCTTGAGGTTCTTGAACTTCTTCTATATTGAACTTATCCAGTTCATGTTCTTCAAGGAGGGTTACTCTGTACCTCCAAGGCTTGAAGTTATCAACTCCATCTAGCTTCTCATTGATTTTTCTTCTAGTAGTCATCCTGCCTGGGACCAGACAAAAATATGACCAAAATTGAAAGAATAAACTTACCAGTAGGTGCACTCTGCTAAGGCGAGCTTCTTGGTGGTATTGCTTTGTAAAACTTCCCCCAGAAACTAGAGAAACATCATCCTTAGGGTTTGGGTGAAACCCTAACTGCAGTAGCTGCAAACTGGAAAAACAGTGCACTGGAAAAGTGCGCTAGGCTAGGGAGAACCTTCTGATGGTCTTTTTTTGTCCAAAAACTATCTCTAGACTGAAAATGACTCCTGTTTAGGCTTCTATATCTGCAACTGGCTTCTATTTAGGCCTGTTATGATACCGTTTTGAAATTTTAAATTTTCTAGTTACACAATTAGAAATACTTAAACCAATAGGAACTGTAGTAGGATCACTGAAACATAGACAATCACAGATACAATAGAACACAAATATTATCTTGGGAAACCCTCATGGGGGAGAAAACCTAGCAACCAAAATTCTCAATATAGATTCCTTCAACCAGTACAATGGTGTGCTATAACTCTCCAAGAAATGTTAAATTTAGAGATGTTATTAAGTTCTTTTCAATTTACTAGAGAATAAAAACATAAGTAGGATCATTGAAAGAAACACAATCAAAAGGTACACATCGTTTTATCTTGGGAAACCCTCACAGGGGAGAAAACCTAGAAAAAACTTCCTCAATAATAGATTTTGAATATAATTCCAAGACTAAGTACCAAAACACTAAAGAATATCCAAGACTGAGCATGTGCCTCTCTTCTCCTTCTTGTAACTGCAGATGCCTCCAAAATATGTGCACTTATTGAGTGACTGAGTGAGTGAACAAATGAGGCGCCATCCTCTCTTATTTATACTAGCTGAGGGGGCTGTAGGGTTATGTCTCTTCACCAAGCAAGGTCAACTTCTTCCAATAGTGGTTAAAATCACTTTAATAAACCCTAGGGTTCGACTTCTCAAATACCACTATATGAATATGGTTTGACCAATCCACAAGAGGGGATTTGGTCATACATAAGTCCCAACATGATCAATCCACAAAAGGGGATTTGATCTATAAGATAATAACTCAATTATAATTAGAATATTCTTCACAGTTATAATATTTCAATACTCCCCCTTAACAATAAGGGTATTCTACTGACATAATCCAATAAAACATCATCA
>SNQJ01S0070341.1:31792-42437 GCA_010110895.2 Picea sitchensis | reverse complement strand
ACATGATCAATCCACAAAAGGGGATTTGATCTATAAGATAATAACTCAATTATAATTAGAATATTCTTCACAGTTATAATATTTCAATACTCCCCCTTAACAATAAGGGTATTCTACTGACATAATCCAATAAAACATCATCAGGAGAAAAATAGGGCAACAACATCATCAACATCTGGAACAATGACTGACATATCTACAAATCATAGAACTTTTTTCTCATCATCAATATCATCATCGTTCACAACATGGAGCTGGAATAACATCATCACTATCATTCATAGCATGGAGCTAGAATAACATCATCATCGTCGTCGTCGGCATGAAGCTAGAGAAACAATATCACCAACACGAGGCTGGTACATCATCATCAACAACATGAGGTTGGTACAACATCATTGAAAACATGAGGTTGAATCAATCAACATCATCAATACGAGGATGAAAAAACAACATCATCAACACAAGTCTAAGACAACAACATCAACAACACGAGGTTGAGACAACAACATCATCTTGAGACAACAACATCATCAACACAAGGTTGATACAAAAACATCATCAACATATGGAAACAGAATGAGGCAGGTGCAACAACAATAGTTTGTGGTACTCTAACAGACTGTCCTTACTGGACCTTCGAGATCTGCCTAGGAATCATAAGATTCCCTAGTATATAAAATCATAATGGAGCTACCACGTGGTACTCTGATATACCATATTTACCAAACCTTTGGGATTTGTCCAGGAATGATCAATACCCTAATATATAAAATCCTAACGGAGCTACCCGTTGTTGGTCAGGATACCATAGTATCATCAACATCACTCCCCCTTTTGAGGGAGGTCCTTTTGGACTACACGAATCTTGTCTCAGAAGTATTCAAAATTCACATGAGACAGAGGCTTGGTCAACACATCTACAACCTGCTCATTTGTGCCAACATATTGGATCTTTACAACTCCCCTCTGCACCATATCACAAATGTAGTGATACTGGATCTCTATGTGCTTCGACTTATCATGGAACACTGGGTTCTCCGTCATCTTTATGCAACTCTGGTTATCACATAGAATCATGGTGGCTTCCATGTCCATATCGAATAGACCTGTCAATAACTTTTGAATCTATATGGCTTCACAATTGGCTAATGTTGACTTCTTTTGAGGTGGCTAATGTTGCTTCCCTTGCACATCACTAGCTGCAAACTTAGTCTCATAGTGACAAGGGCTTGGACCCTTTCACATCACTAGTTGCAAGTCTAGTCTCCTAGTGACAAGGGTTGGAAGTATAGTCTCTTTGATTTCCACTAGAGCTTCCATATAGCCCACAGTCAAAAGTCACCTCAAGGATCAATCTTGAAACAAGTTTTCATAAATTTACCTCAACGAAAAATGTATTCAAACTCAAATTTAGAACTTGGCTAGCATGCCTCCTATAGAAAGCCTCATATTTGTTGGTTTACTTCATATCTTCACTGCCCATTTTCTACTGAAGTTCCCTTATATATTTACCTCGAATTTCCCCTTTATCACATCTTCGATTATGCCCTTGTTTAACCTCAGAATAGGTCTGGATTGTTTCTTTAGAATTTTCCTTAGAACAAGCCTCAATATGCCTAGAGCAGGTTGTGAACTTACCTCAAAACTAATCATTAATTAGTACTCACACACAGGCCTGAAACTTAGCCTTATCCTCTTCAAATTTGCACACATATCTGATATGAAATTTGATCTGGAACTGTACCCTTATGAGAAATTTTCCTTCTGAGAAATTATCCTTCAATAGGCCTGGAAAACCCTGAAGCTAGCTCTAAAATTTTCGCCCTCATAAACATTTGTTTGCCTCAGATTAGAGTGTCTAAATTCACCTTAGATCTGGTCTTAGAAAACATGCATGAAATTGACATTAAACAATCCTCTTAACCTCCTCTTAGAAACCACCTTAGAATAGGCCTGAATCTCCCTTGAAATAGATGTTAACTTAGCATTAATCTTTGCTATAGAAAAGGCCTCATATCCGTCCTTAATATTGTCATAGATTTTGCATCAGAAATAGGTCTTAAACCAACTTCAAAATTTGTCTTGAAACTAACCTCACTCCTACCACCGAGCTGCCTCAGATTCATCAAAGAGATTTCCTCAAAATACCATAGGATTGCCTCATATCTATTGCTGTCATAGTCTCTTGTAGGTTTATGTTTTCTCCTTTTAGCTGTGGTTTTAGGTCTGCTGTTAGGACCCTTCTGCAACAACCCTAGAGGGGGTCTATCCATGTTGTTTATCCACTTTAAAAAAGGCTCGTCCAGGTCCGCATCTAGCCTTAAAACCTCACAACATATTTTAAGATAGGTTTGCTCTCAAACTTTACCACATAAATTTAAAGAGAGGTTTGACCCTCTTTCCTTATACCAATGAAAGGGGTTTTAGCAGCCCACAAACTCCCAGAGCTTCCTTCTTTTATTGTGCAAAATTATTCTTCGCGAACTTCTCTAATACCATGTTGAATTTTGATGGTTAGATCATGCAGATGTAGTTTATTTCATTTTATCATTAGCTAAACCATAACTACTGCATCAACAATAACACTAGCTGCAGTAAACCAAGATCATAGGAAGAATAACCATGCACAAAAGACACCGGAAAATATCCTAGGAAAACCCTTCTTAATCAAGGGAAAAACCCAAAAATCCTTTGCTATACTTCCAATAGAAGATCCTCCATCCATCACCAAACCTAGCACACAAAAGGGTGTTGCTATGAGTGAGAAACCTAGCTCCCAGAGAAGTGTGAATTGCAGTCCTCATAATTTCAGACCACAACTTCTGAAATCATGAGATGACAAGTGTGTGTGTAATCCACAATGGGGATTCACCTTTATTTATACAAGACTTGATACAAAAAAAGGTGTGTCTAATGGAACAATAGGGACGACCTCAATAACTTAATAATATAATTAATCTTTACATAAATATTAATTATCTTTCACATATGGTGGGGCCGACTTGTACCCTTTACATCAAAAATTAGGGTTACAAGAAAATCTTACTCTCAGACAATATAGAAAGGATCTCACACGTCCACTAGTGCTTAGCCACATGGATGTCCTACTCAACAGATCACTCAATTGAGTCCACGGGAGTATCATCTGGAGTACCATCTCAAGTCGTCTCAACTGAGTCTATAGGAGTACAAGGAAAGAGACCATCTCAAGATGACTCAAATCAGTTTAGAGGAGTACAAAGAAAGAGACAATCTCAAGTCATCTCAACTCAATCCAGAGGAGTAGACAAGAGACCACACGTCATCACAACTCAGTCCAGAGTCTGACGCACACCCATCACATAGGGACACCCAACACTTGGGCTCTCTCTCATAGATGTCTCAACTTAGTCCATAGGAGAACAATCTGGAGGATGTCTCATGAAGTTGTAATCAACAACAATCCCTCTTAGCTAGGGAGGCATTCTCCACCACACCAAGTCTCTCACGAAAGTACTCAAACTTCATCCTGGCAAGTGGTTTGGTGAATACATCTACAATCCGCTCATGTGTATAAAGGTACTTCACATGTACTACTTTCCTTTGCACCATATCTTTGATATAATGTTATTTGATCTCAATGTGTTTCGATTTATTGTGAAACATAGGATTCTCTGAGAGTTTCACACAACTCTAGTTATCTCAATGGATAACAGTGGAATCCATCTCATGACCAAATAAATCTGCAAGGAGCTTGCGAAGCCACACTACTTCGCAGATTGCTACACATAATGCTATGTACTCTGTTTTTATGGTACTCAAAGCCACATAGATTTGTTTTCTATTGCACCAGGAAACCATGGCAGATCCCAAAGTAAAACAAAAACCGAAGGTGCTCTTCTAGTCCACTGCACTACCTACCCAATCTGCATTAGCATATCCCTGCAATCTCATGTCTACACCAGAGGCATATCTTAGGCCATATCCAATTGTGCCTCATAGATATCTTAGCACATGCTTCGTTGCTATCCAGTGAGTCTGTCTTGGCTAACTCATAAACTGACTAAGTACATCCACTGCATAGCATATATTAAGTCTGGTGTTAACCAGATACACCAATGATCCAATCATCTTTTGATAAATATGTGGATCAATATCAGTTGAATCAGTAGAATCCTCATTAATTTTATTCAAATCCATCACCATTGGTGTAGGCATGGAATTTTAGTCTATCATACCAAATTTCTTCAATATCTCCACTGTATATTTTCTTTGACTCAAGAAAATCTCATCATTCCTCTACCACAGTTCTAGTCCCAAGAAATAGTGCATCATACCAAGGTCCTTCATCTGAAATTCAGAAGCCAATGCACACTTGCATTCATCAATAAAGGCTTTCTGAATTGGTGAGGAATAAGTCATCACATACAGGACAAAAATCAGGCACTCCTCACCAACAATGTGATATGATAGGTTGGGATCAACAACACTCTTGTTGAAGCCCAAAATCATCAAGTATCCATCAATATTCTCATACCAAGCACGAGGTTCCTGCTTTAGTCCATACAAGGCTTTCTTCAACTCGCATACATGAGATTTCTTCTCATGTATCACGAATCCCTCTGGCTTCTCAATGTAAACTTCTTCCTCAATCTCACCATTGAGAAAGGTTGTCTTTAAATCCATCTGATGTAGTCTCCAACCCATGGATGCTGCTAGGGAAATGATTTTATAGATGGAAGTGTATCGGGATACATGAACAAATTTCTCCTCATAATCAATTCCCTCCACTTGAGAGAATCCTTTGGCTACAAATCTCTATTTATACTTCTCGACACTTCCATTAGCTACATGCTTGATGTTATAGATCCACTTGGAGGTCACTAAAGACTTCCCTTCTGGTCTCGGAACAATATCCCACAGATCATTCTTCATGATGGACTGATACTCTTCTGTCATGGTATATTTCCATACATGTTGTCCCATTACTTCTCCATGACAAGAAGGCGTAGTATCAATTATGTGGATCATGGTTGAAACATAGCTCGAAAATATATGTGGTTTCTTGTTCTCTCAGAATGTGCCTCTAGGAGTTGCATGTCCCTTTGTGTCCTACAGAGTCTGTTGAGCCCGTTTAGGCTTCTCCCAGCCTACTGCCAATGTATCTGGGAATCATCACCTGGAGCTACAGGATCAACTGGATCAATAAATGTCTCCCTATGAACTACTGAAGGGGAGAAGGTATTGTATCTTCCTGATTCCCAAATAGTTTGACTCCCTCTGAGTCAAGTGACTCCCTCTAAAGTCAGAAGGATGAACATTTTCCTTTTCTTGTGTTGCTAGCTTGGAGATATCCCATGTCTTCTCAGGTCCTCTATTGTATCTATAGTATTATAATGACCTCTCGTACTAGGATAATAACCAAGATGACCTCTCGTAGGAAAAAAATCAAAATGGCCTCTTGTAATAGGATAATAACCAACCAACACAAATGGGCACCCATACTAGGGATAATATCCCTTCAATAATGAAATAATAAATATCGCCTTCTATAGGGATAACAACCAACATGGCCTCTTGTACTAGGATACTAACCAAGATGGCCTCCCGAAGGGATAACAACCAAAATGGCCTCCTATACTACAATAATAACCAAGATGGCCTCCTGAAGGGATAATGACAAACCAAAGAAAAAATTTGGACTCCCGCACCAGGGATAATGGTCAAAATCATGAGGCATCCAACACCAAGGATAATATCCTTCATCATCAAAAGAAAACTACTACAGAGTAATGATAAAATCAATTAAGGAAAGTAGTACAGGACTTACCTTAGTCTGGAATCATTCTAAATTTTTCTTTTGGTCTTCCCGAGAAGATTGCGGTAGAGAATAAATCCTCGTTGTTCTTTCTTGTATTCCTTGACTTATTTTGAGGTGGCTAATGTTGCTTCCCTTGCACATCACTAGCTAAAATATTAGTCTCATAGTGACAAGGGCTTGAACCCTTTCACATCACTAGTTGCAAGTCTAGTCTTGTAGTGACAAGGGCTATAAGTCTAGTCTCTTTGATGTCCACTAGAGCTTCCATATATCCCACTCTCAAAATTCACCTCAAGGATCAATCTCGGAACAAGTTTTCAGAAATTTACCTCAAAATGAAAAATGTCTTCAAACTCATATTTAGAACTTGACTAGCATGCCTCCTATAGAAAGCCTCAAATTTGTTGGTTTACTTTAGATCTTCACTGCCCATTTTCTGCTGAAGTTCCATTATAGATTTACCTCAATTTTTCCCTTTATCACAACCTCGAATATGCCCTTGTTTAACCTCAGAACATGTATGGATTTTTCATTCACAATTGGCTTTAGAACAAGCCTCAATATTCCTAGAGAAATATGTGAACTTACCTCAAAACTAATGATTAATTAGTACTCACACACATTCTTGAAACTCATCCTTATCCTTTTCAGATCTGCACACAAAAATGATATGAAATTTGATTTGGAATTGTACCCTTCTGAGAAATCCTCCTTCTGAGAAATTTGCCTTCAATAGGCCTGGACAAACCTCAAGCTAGCTCTAAAATTTTCACCCTCATAAACATTTGTTTTCCTCAAATCAGAGCATCTAAATTCACCTTAGAAATGGTCTTAAAAAACAGGGCTGAAATTGACTTTAATTTTGACCAGTGGTTAGTATGATGGTCATAACTTCAACATGCAACCTAGATGTTCATAATGTCATAAAAAATAGATGCATATCAAACCTGGGGTGCATTATTCCTCTGAATGTGCTAGTTCTGAGATCCTTATGGATCTATGAAAGAAGATCCCTTCTCCTGCAAATACCCTTTTAAAACTAATAGTTTAAACATATGTAAGTACATACCTATGATAGTATTGGTAGGTAGTGGCACCATCCGACAACAGTGGAAATAAATAACAAACCTTTAAAACTTCAAGGGTGATGCAATTGATACTGATACTGCAACTGCAACTAGTACTTTGTTGGAGCATAACCCTAACTTACATTATTTTATACCTAGATTAGACTCCTAGATATTGGCTAATACATTACATCACACTTTATTTCACCTAATTTGGCCACATAGAGAATAAGGGTGCCTCATCTCTAGATTTTAGGGAAAACTGCTATTTTTAGATCAAGACTCAACTCCCGGTTCTTGATTTTCTTGATTTTCTTGATTTATTCTTGATTTATTCCAACTCCCCCATGAAAAAACTCATCCATTATTGGGGAATTCACACCTCCTCTTTGAGTGAGAGATTTATTCCTTAATTAATGATTTATTCCTTTACTATTATTAGTAACTGCTATTTCGGGTCAGTTAAGTGAGTTGGAACTGTTTCTCTTGTCAATTAAGTGAGATTAAGTGATCTAATTCGCACCACTTGACTCTTGTGGAAATTAATGAGTGTGTGACATGTGTCTTTAGTGATCTAGGTCGAACTATGTGGTCTCCCTTAGCCTATGACACCTATTTTAGCTTTTTCTAGCTCTTTTGACTAGAATTTCTATGTTGGAAATTCTATATATTCACCTCCTCTCTTCTTTTTGAGGTTGGTTGCTCATGTATATTCATTTTTGATTAATATAATTCTCTTATTTATGGAGCAAAAACTTTCTCTCATCTCTTTAATATCAACAAATTGTATGTGTTCAATTTAACTAGAATTCTAGATCTATCGGGGTTTCTGCAGGAATTCTACATGGTATCAGAGCTAGATTGAATCTAGTGGATTGTACACGGTTTTATTTGAAGGTATAGATCATTAGGAGGTGCATAAAGTATAAATGGATCATCTCTCTCAGCCCACAAAACTCATTCTAAATCCTTTCAATTACTTTGAATGGAAGACAGAGATCTCTTTGCTCCTCCGAAGCAAAGGGCTTTACAGGGTAACAATGGGAACGAAGAAATAAATGACTGCTGCAGTGGAGAAGATCAAGTATTTAAATAAATTAGATGAAGCAATTGGGCTGATATTCCTATCAATTTCCAGAGATCTCCTCTTTCATGTCGTTGGAGCCACTACTCCCGATGTGGTCTGGACCACATTGGAAGGACTATTTGGCAAGCAGGATGCAATGAGAGTGCACCAACTGGAGAATGAACTCATATCCCTTAGTCCAATTCATTTCAGAAACCTGGAAGAATTCTTCACTAATTTCAAATCCCTCCTCATTGAACTTAATTCATGTGGAATCAAGAAAGAGGAAGATCAGCTCATCCTTTCAATTCTCTCGAAATTAGGCCCTGAATATTCTGTATTTGTATAATCTTTTCAAGCATCTAAATTGACTCAGGAAAAATGGAAAATGCCTCCATTGAATGATTTCATTGCAGCATTGACTCAATATCAATATACGTTATTCCAAATGGGTGCCATCAATCGTTCCAAGAATCAAGCATTTGTAGTTACTGATGCTCCAAAGAGCAGTGGAAAAGACAAGCAAAAAGGAAAGGGTAAATTTCCTGAATCGAAGAAGGAGAGATCCTCACAATCTTCAAAGAACTCTTCTGAGCCTAAGGGAAAGAAGAAGAAGGAAATAACACTTTTTAGCTACTGTTCCAAAGGTTTTCATCCCGAATAAAATTGCATGAGGAAGATTGTCGATGAGATGGCTAAGCAATTGCAACAACACAATCTCACGGTGCTCGAAAATGCAAAGAAGAAAGATGATAATAGAACGGGAGGGACAACATGAGATGGTCATGCTTTAATGGCTTTCACATCCACTCCATCAACTTGGATCCTTGATTCAGGTGCATCTAACCATATGGCTGCATCAAAAGATGAATTTTCCTCCATCGAAGAAAGCACCAGATCCCCAATTTACTTGGGAGATGCCACACCCACAAAGGTGTGCGGAGAAGGAATTGTTGACCTTGAAGAGGGTTGCTTCAAAAATTTGATTCATGTTCCCTCGTTTTCTGCAAATCTTCTCTTGATATATCATATCACTGATTCCGGCTCTGGAAGGAAGGTGGAGTTCACTCCGGACTTCGCAATGATTACCGACATTTCCACAGGCTCACAGCTTGCACATGGAATTGCAGATCACGGTTCTCGTTTGTATTTATTCTCCCACTTTGTTCCTAAATATATTAGCAATTTATTTCTGTCACAATCTAATAATATCAACAGGTTATGGCATGGAATATTTGGCCATCTAAACTATAAGTACTTGCATAAAATCAACAAGGAAAACATGGTAGAAGGATTGCCATCTATTAAATTCACAAGCGGTGTATGTCAAGGATGCATTCTTGGAAAGCATCCAGAGAAAAAGTTTGACAAAGGGAAGGCACATAGAGCTTCTTCACCTCTTGGTTTGATTCACAGTGACATCACAGGCCCATTCCCGCAGTCTTCAATCAGTAAGGCTCGATATGTACTCACCTTCATAGATGATTTCTCTTGCTTTACTTGGGTATTTTTTTTAAAATTAAAATCAGAAGTATTTGAATGCCTTATAGAATTTAAACCACTTGCTAAGAATGAGTCTGGGTGTAATATTAAGATATTCCATACTGATAATGGGGGGGATTATGTCAACAAAGATGTGCAACAACTTTGTATTGATTGTAGCACACAATGCCATATACACCACAGTAGAACGATGTTGTGGAGAGGAAAAACCGGTCCTTAAAAGAGATGGCCAATTGTATACTACAGTCAAAATCATTAGCTCCCAAGCTATGGGATGAAGCTATTAATTGTGCAACATACATTCAGAACTGAGTTCCTCACAAATCTCTCAAAGGAACCACTCCTTTTGAATGTTGGATCAGTAAGAAACTGAAAGTGTCGCACTTTCGCATTTTTGGTTCACGAGCATGGGCTCACATTTCGACGGATAAGAGGAAGGATTTGGAGCCTCAAAGTGTTGAATGCATATTTTTTGGATATCCTGAAGGTGTCAAAGTATATAGATTGCTGGACTCTCACACTGAAAAGTTCATTCTAGCTTGAAGTGTGAATTTTGAAGAAAAATCACTGCATGATTTTTCAAAAGACCCTGCCAAGGAACCACTTGTTGTCACTGATGAAGAGGAGTCAGAAAATTATTTGAGAACTTCAGAGAATCCATTAGAGAATAATTTTGGGTCTAACATAGAGGATGAGGAGAATTTCATGGCTTCTCCAACTCATTTTCCAACTTGGGCAGAGAAAACCCTGCAAGATGCGGGTGAACTAGTCGGTGATCTTGCGGATACAAGAAGGACTAGATCACAGTTTTTAGGGGCTCCTCAAGCCATGGCTACCATGGAACCATTGCTTCCCATACATTTATATATGAAACTTGGTTCATATCCATAGTCACACTCTAAGGCTGCTGGAAACCCACTTCGGGAGGCTTCCATGGATGAAGAGTACTTTGCTCTTATGGACAACAACACATGGGACTTGGTTCCACTTCCGAAAGGAAGAAATCTTGTTCGATGCTGATGGATATATTGAACACAGATTGCTGCAGATGGTGAGATTATAAATTACAAATATCAACTTTTCACAAAAGGATACTCACAGGTACATGGCATAGACTACACAGAGACATTTGCACCTGTTGCAAAAATGGACTCCATTCGACTAGTTTTGGCCATTGTCGCTTCTCGCAGATGGGAAGTTCACCAC
>SNQJ01S0070341.1:9680-24996 GCA_010110895.2 Picea sitchensis | reverse complement strand
TTTTCACAAGTGCTATACTATGTGATAACATTTGGAGTTGTTTCCACGGAGAATTGAGTCATTCTTCCTGTAATTTTGAAGTCTATACTTCAACCTTATTCAGTAATATTGTCTCAAATCCCTTCTTATTTATCTTACCCGATGTCTCCATTAAGGTAAGAATCCCTTGTCTCATCTTGGTGATCCTTACTTAGAAAAATCATTTGGAAACTCCTCCTATGTGAACTCGAAGGAGAAGGTATCCTACAAATACTCCTATATCCCAAATGGCTCTTCAACCATGAGTCTCTAATGTTTTTAAGACTTTATACATGACTAGGATTCAAGGTTTTCCCCGTGATTTTCTTAAAGATGTTGATAAGTGGTTACCAAAGTTCTCGGGTCGTAATGAGATATCCATCAAAGAAACTTTCACTTCATTCTAAAATGCCTTGGGCCTCCATGAGGTCCACTACCAACATGAATATGTTATTGTGAGAGTCGTATCCTCTTCATCGATAGGAGATACTAGGTCATGGTATAACAACCTACCAAATAAAGGTATCAAAACTTGGCAAGCGCTTTGATATGCCTTCCTAAACAGGTGGGAATTCAAGAAAAGTGATAGACTAATCTTATCCCAATTTTTCCATATCAAGAGTGTAGATTTTAACCTTGTACAATTATTTATTGCAAACAGATTTTCAATAAAAGAACAGAAAAGATACAATGGCAAATACACACATTACACAAAGATATTTCCCCTGGAAACCCAACCTGGGAAAACCAACATATTCTATATTCAGTCACGTCATACATTGTTTACAATATATGACGTGAATGAATATATGATCCTGTATCATCCAAAACCCTAATCCAATAAATCATATTAGTCAACAACCATAATTCCTTAACCAGAAATAGAAAACCATTGGTGAAAACCATGTGCCTAAAAACCGCCCAAAAATGGACGCAAAAACTGCCAAGAATATAACACATACCCAACAAATAGAAAGGAAGAAGAGCCTATTAATGATTTTAATGCAATATTTGATGCTTTAATAATGGATTTTCTTGAGGACATTAGACCAAAGTATGGGGAAATTTTGTTACACTATACACATGCCCTTAAAGGACAAATTGGAATCATTTTGAGAGACAAGTCTTTGAAAACCTTGTTGGACAGGAATATGAGATGGAAAAAAATTTAATTACTTCCAAGTTAGATGATTGTACTAAGAAAATAAATGATGAAAATCTTATTGCGCTAGAACAAAGTCTCAAACAAATTAAGAAAGCTCAAGAAACACTTATGAACAAAATTGGTGTGTTTGGTAAAGAGTACAATCTTTACAATAAAACCTTAACAACATTAATACCTCGGGATGTATGACTTGGACTGAGGAATTAGATCATGCATATGATGTGCCCTCACAAGAAACCTTTTCCATTACTAGAGATAAATGGGAGCTCGAAAAGGACAAGGCCGTTGGGAAGGCCAAGCCATAAATTTTGAATATTATGAATGAAGAGACTAGGGTAAATCCCAAAGTTCATACAAAGTCTAAACCTTCAAATGATAGCACTAACCCTATTCTATCAACATTCAACAAAGACTATAGGGACTTGGAATCGAAAATTGTCTTCACCAAGCCTGATGTCCCTATCCCTTCACAAAAGACCAAGATTGAGGAACTATTTGATCTCCAAGGTGATCCTGAAGATCCCCCTTAATCCTTCATACCATAAATTATGACAAGAAAAATGGGGCACATGCACATTTCTTCTTTATTAGTGGCAAATGATATCCTCCTTCACAACTTCATGCTTTATTTGGGTGCTTCTACTAATTTTATGTCCTTGAAATTTATGAATCAAATTGGCCTACAGATTATAAGGCCTTATACAAATTTCTGCAACATTGACTCAAGAGCCATCCCAGGTTGTGGTCTCATTAAGAACCTCAAGTTTAGCTCAGCCACTTACCCAGATATATCCTTTCTGATGGATTTTGTAGTGTTTGATGTACTTGATGCTTTTTAAATGTTGTTGTCTAGGAAATTGGCCACAAACGTGAGTGGTAGTATTCAAATGGATTTGTCCTACGCTACTATCAGAACTCCTAATGGGGATTTTGTGACCCTTTGTAAAGAACCGGTTGTGAGGTACCAAGTTGAGCAATGAGGACCCCCAAAATCCTATGAATGAGATAATGTATCTAGATGGAATGATTGGTAAATTGTATGCCCTAACTCATCCTATGACTCAAGAATAATAATTTCAAAGTACTAGCGATGTTTGGAATTTAGAATTTGATGGTGCTCACTCTAGCTCAAGATTTGGTGCTAGCATTGTTCTTATTGTTGCTTTGCATGAGGCCACCTTTTTCTCTTATAGGCTTGAATTTGATTGTACAAATAATATTTTTTAGTATGAATCCTTAAGCATAGGATTGGACTTATCCCTTGATAGGAAAATTAAGTGCCTAAGAGTCATAGGGGACTCTGACCTAGTTTTCTCCCAGCTAAAGAGGAATTTTGTTGCTAAGAACAAAAAGTTGAGATATAGGAATTCAATTTGGGATACCATATAACTTTATGATGCATTTTCAATTGAAGATGTCCCAAGAGAGAAGAACCATGTTTTTGATGCCTTAGTTGTGTCTACAACTACTTTACAACCTTGTGAAGAAATACTTCATGACCTATGAAAATGGAAGTTGTGTTTATACCTTATGTCCTCGATAACCTTTATCATTTGAAATTTTTCAATGATGATTCTCAAATCCTTCATTTAATACAAATAAACAAGGAATTTTCAGACAACTAAGTCAATTTATTGGTTGAATCCATGAACTTGAGATTTGAAAACCTGCCAAACAACACTCTTCCAAAGGGAGTTGTTTTTGTAGAAAGGAAGTTTGATAGACATGATATGTATAAAGGGAAACCTATCATTGATAAATATGATGAAGCCTTTGAGTATAATATTGGTTCAGAGAATAATCCTAGAATGATCAAAATAGGAAAGGGAACCACTCTCGTTGAAAGAGAAATCATAATAAACCTTCTCCAAGAATATAAAGATGTCTTTTCTTGGTCATATGTCGATTTAAAGACCTATAAGAGAGAAATTATCCAACATTCCATTCCTTTCAAGGAGGGAGCCAAACCATTTAGAAAAAATCTAAGACATACTAATCCTAATTCAACTCCCTTGATCCAAAAGGAACTTCAAAAAATGGTTGATGCAAAGATCATAGCCCCATTAGATATTCTTCCTAGATGGATAAATTGTTTTTTTTCAAAAATAAAAGTGGATATATTTGATTATGTGTGGACATTAGGAACCTTAATAAACTATCTCTTAAAGACAATTATCATCTCACATACTTGGAACATTTTCTATAAAGAGCCATTGGTCCAGGGATGATGTTTATTATAGATGGATTTTCCAGGTATAACCAAGTCTTAGTAAAATAATAGGACAAAATTAAGACTACCTTTACCACCCCTTGGGGAACTTTCATGTATTTAAGGATGTATTTTGGTCCTATGAATGTCAGATCCAATTTTCAAAGAGCAATGGACTTTTCCTTTATATACTTAATAGGAAAATAATATAGATATATCAAGATTATTTAACAATTGTTTCCAAGGAGAGATACACATGTTTAGCACCTTAGGAAAATCTTTGAATGATGTAGGAAGTATGGTATTTCCTAAATACTAAGAAATCAATGTTTGGTATTGATAAAAAAAAAATTGGGTCGTTTTATCTCTGAGTATGGTATTTATGTTGATCCAGAGACAATTGAATCTATTAAGAAAATCCCTCCCCCAATCAGTAAGGATTCTTTGCAATCATTCCTTGGCAAGATTAAATTTATAAGAAGATTTATTTTGAACTTTGCTGAAAAAAGTAAAATGAATGAATGCCTTATTAAAGAAATATGACTTGTTAGAATGGGATGATAATAGTAAGAAATATTTTGAATATATTAAGGAAGAAATTACTATGTCAATTTTCCTTGTTAGACCCAACTATTCCCGAGACTTTATAATTTTTTATTTTTCTTATGAGGACACTATTGTTGGGGTGATCTTGAAAAAGAATAAAGATGATTATGAACAACCTATTTTCTTCATAAGTAAGACCCTTAGAGATGTTGAAATTAAGTATTCAATCACTGAGAAACAACCTTATGCCCTTTTAAAATCCTTGAATCATTTTAGAATTTATATTGGATATAATAAAATCAAAGCATGTGTGCCATATCTTGTTGTTAATGATGTCACATCTCAACAAGATTGATTTGGAACAAGGGGGAAGTGGGTGTCAAAGATCTAGGAATACGACTTACATATTAAACCTCCAAGATCGTAAAGGGACAAGGCTTAACAAATATGTGTTAACTTTTTTGGTGTAACTACGGAAGATATTCTTGTATATTTGTTTTGGTCAAACCTTTAAAAAGTTTATTATAATTATATTGTACAAGTCAGCTCAACATAAATTATCATATTATTGGTATTTTACTTATAATTGTAAAAATCCCCATTGTGGCTAGTCGACCCTGTTTTATGGTTTAGTTAGGTCAAGAGACATTGTTGTGTATAAATAGAGGATAGGTTCCTCTCATTTGGATACACACACACACACACACACTTCTCTTGTGCATCTTGGAGTGCATAAGAAATTATAGTGCACAAATCTTGGAGACTGGTTCTTTTGGTGTTTTGGTCTTTTTCTTTCTTGTTGAAATATTGTAATTGCGAAGAATATTCTAATTATAATTGATTTATTATCTTATAGATGAAATTCCCTTTTGTGGATTTATCATGTTGGGACTTATGTATGAACAAATCCGTTCTTTTGGATTAGTAAAACCATATTCATATGGTGGTATTTGAGAAGTCATGCCCTAGGGTTTATTAAAGTGGTTTTAACCACTATTGAAATAATTTGGCCCTGCTTGGTGAAGAGACATAACCCTAGCGCCCCCTCAGCTAGTATAAATAAGAGAGGATGGCACCTCATTTGTTCACTCACTAAGTCACTCAATAAGTGTGCATATTTTGGAGGAAGTTGCAGTTACAAGAAGGAGAAGAGAGGTGCATGCTCAGTCTTAGATATTCTTTATTATTTTGGTCTTTAGTTTTTGCATTGTATTGGCAATTTGTTATTGAGGAAGTTTTTATTGGGTTTTCTCCCCCATGAGGGTTTCCCAGGATCAAATGTTGTGTACCTTGTGATTGTGTTTCTTTCAGTGATCCTACTTATGTTGTTATTCTCTAGTAAAATGAAAAGAACATAATAACAGTAGTAAATTTAACATGGTATCAGAGCTAAACTGAATAGAGCACCTTTCACTGGGTAAACAAAAACATCATTGTTGTCTTACAAGAAAATTAGGGTTTTTTATTGGAAAGTAATTTATGCCTAAAAACCATCTAGAAAAATTTTCCCTACCCTAGAGCATAATTTGGAAGCTTGAACACACCTTTTCAGTGGCCAAAGCCTCCGGTAAGTCAAACCCTAGTTTTGATTGGTACTAAAAAACTAGAAAACTAGGAAACCATAACCAGTACCAGAAGTACCAGTCCAAATTTGCGCAGGTCAAGTTTCAAGGGGTAAAAATTGAAATTTTTGAAAACAAACAACTCCAACCTACACTCCCCAGCCCAGTGCATCTAGTCCCTGGATCAGAATTCCAAAATTTGAAGTTTGAAAAATTGGGGTTTCCTCATAAAACTCTAAGTTGCAGTTGCAGTTGAAGTATGTAGAATTCCTACAGAAACCCCGATAGATATAGAATTCTAATTAAATTGAACACATACAATTTGCTGCTATTTAAGAGATGAGAGAAAGTTTTTTCTCCATAAATCAAAGAATTATATTAATCAAAAATGAATATACATGAGCAACAAACCTCAAAAAGAAGAGAGGAGGTGAATATATAGAATTTCCAACATAGAAATTCTAGTCAAAAAAGCTAGAAAAAGATAAAATAGGTGTCATAGGCTAAGGGATACCGCATAGTTTGACCTAGACCACTAAAGACACATGTCACACACTCATTAATTCCCACAACATTCAAGTGGTGTGCATTAGCTCACTTAAGCTCACTTAACTGACAAGAGAAGCAGTTCCAACTCACTTAACTGACCCAAAATAGCAATTACTAATAATAGTAAAGGAATAAATCATTAATTAAGGAATAAATATCTCACTCAAAGAGGAAGTGCACATTCCCCAATAATGGATTAGTTTTTGCATGGGGGATTTGGAATAAATCAAGAATAAATCAAGAAAATCAAGAAAATCAAGAACCGGGAGTTGAGTCTTGATCTAAAAATAGCAGTTTTCCCTAAAATCTAGGGATGAGGCACCCTTCTTCTCTATGTGGAAAAAATTAGGTGAAATAAAGTGTGATGGAATGTATTAACCAAGATCTAGGAGTCTAAGCTAGGTATAAACTAATGTAAGTTAGGTTTATGCTCCAACACCCCCCTTAAGCCTAACTGTAATGACAAAAAAATTGAGTCCCGGAAACTTGGCCATTTTAGGTACTCATCACNAAAAAAAAAAAAAAAGAGGAAAAAAAATGTTGAGTGGCCAAAAGGGACCTACTCAGCTGTCTCCACCACTCCAAGCATGGCTCTCAATTCTGAAAATTTCTTTTCAGTGAAGGACTTGGTGAAGTTGTCTGCAACCTGCTAACTCTGTGGGGCAGTACTACAGTGAAATGACTCTGTCACGGATCAGCTCGTGAATGTAATGCATGTGAATCTCGATGTGTTTAGTCCTCTGCCTCTGAACTGGATCAATCGATATCTGAATGGACCCTTGATTGTCACAAAATATGACAGTCAGAAGTGGATATTGAATACCAAACTCAGAGAGAAGCCCTTGCAACCAAACAGCCTGTGTAGCTGCATTCACTGCACCTCTATACTCTGCCTCTGTTGTAGATAAAGCAATCGTGGATTGCTTCTTGCTAGACCAACAAAATGGCCCTGAACCAAAGCTGAAAACATAAACATAGGTGGACTTGCGTTCTATACCATCGCTAGCCCAATCAGAATCTGTGTACCCAATCAGTGAGTGGGCAATCTGCATCATAAAAGATACCAAAACTGGGAGTACCTTTCACATATCTAAGGATTCTCTTTGCAAATTTATAGTGAAGCTCATGAGGCTCCTGCATATATCTGGAACAAAATCCTACTACAAAAGAGATATTAGTTCGGGTGTGAGTGAGATACAACAAAATCCCAACCAACTGCTGATACAATGTACTGTCCACCAAAGGTGTAGTACCCGCATCCTCAAATCTAACCCCCGAAAGAAAGGGAGATGATGCTAAATTTCATTCTGTCATATGAAAGCGGACAAGTATATCTAATGCATACTTAGACTATGCCATCTTGATCCCTAAAGTAGACTAAGAAACTTCAAGACCAAGAAAGTAGTGCAACAGTCCCAAATCTGTCATGGAAAATCGATCGTGCAATGCTGATTTTGCCAAATCAATAGCTGAAGTAAGGTTCCCTTTCATCACTAAGTCATCTACATAAAGTAATATCAGAAAAAGAGAATAATCATGTTGTAGCAAATAAACATTCGGATAATATTTGCATCGAATGAATCCAATGGAAAGCAGGAAAGAATCCATCTTTGCATACTAGGCTCTGGGAGCCTGTTTTAGGCCATACAAAGATTTATTTAATCTGCAAACGAGGGAAGAGTTCTGAATCTATCCCTGTGGTTGCTCCATATATATATCCTCCTTGAGATATCCATGAATAAATGCACTCTCCACATCCATGTGATGAACTTCCCATCTACGAGAAGCGACAATGGCCAAAACTAGTCGAATGGAGTCCATTTTTGCAACAGGTGCAAATGTCTCTGTGTAGTCTATGCCATGTACCTGTGAGTATCCTTTTGTGACAAGTTGATATTTTTACTTTCTAATCTCACCATCTGCAGCAATATTTGTTCGATATATCCATCGGCATCGAACAATATTTCTTCCTTTCCGAAGTGGAACCAAGTCCCATGTGTTGTTGTCCATAAGAGCAGAGTACTCTTCATCCATGGAAGCCTCCCGAAGTGGGTTTCCAGCAGCCTCGGAGTGTGACTATGGATATGAAACAAGTTTCATATAGAAATGTATGGGAATCAATGGTTCCATGGTAGCCATGGCTTGAGGAGCCCCAAAAAACTATGATCTAGTCCTTCTTGTATCCACAAGATCACCGACCAGTTCACCCGCATCTTGCAGAGTTTTCTCTGCCCAAGTTGGAAACTGAGTTCGAGAAGACATGACCTACTCCTCATCCTCTGTGTTAGACCCAAAAGTATTCTCTAATGGATTCTCTGAAGTGCTCAAATAATTTTCCGACTCCTCCTCATCAGTGACAACAAGCGGTTCCTTGGCAGGGTCTTTTGAAAAATCATGCAGTGATTTTTCTTCAAACTTCACACTTCAAGCTAGAATGAACTTTTCAATGTGAGAGTCCAGCAATATATATCCTTTTACACCTTCAGGATATCCAACAAATATGCATTCAACACTTTGAGGCTCCAAAGACTTCCTCTTATCTGTCGAAATGTGAGCCCATGCTCGTGAACCAAAAATGCGAAAGTGCGACACTTTCAATTTCTTACCGATCCAACATTCAAAAGGAGTGGTGCCTTTGAGCGATTTGTGAGGAACTCAGTTCTGAATGTATGCTGCACAATTAATAGCTTCATCCCATAGCTTTGGAGCTAATGATTTCGACTGTAGCATACAATTGGCCATCTCTTTTAAGGACCGGTTTTTCCTCTACAACACCATTCTACTATGGTGTATATGGCATTGTGTGCTACAATCAATACAAAGTTGTTGCACATATTTGTTGACATAATCCCCCCCATTATCAGTATGGAGTATCTTAATATTACACCCAGACTCATTCTTAGCAAGTTCTTTAAATTCTATAAGGCATTCAAATACTTCTGATTTTAATTTTTTTTAAAATACCCAAGTAAAGCAAGAGAAATCATCTATGAAGGTGAGTACATATCGAGCCTTACTGATTGAAGGCTGCGGGAATGGGCCTGTGATGCAACTGTGAATCAAACCAAGAGGTGAAGAATCTCTATGTGCCTTCCCTTTGTCAAACTTTTTCTCTGGATGCTTTCCAAGAATGCATCCTTGACATACACTGCTTGTGAATTTAATAGCTGGCAATCCTTCTACCATGTTTTCCTTGCTGAGTTGATGCAAGTAATTATAGTTTAGACGGCCAAATATTCCATGCCATAACCTGCTGATATTATTATATTTTGACAGAAATATAGTGCTAATATATTTAGGAACAAAGTGGGAGAATAAATACAAACGAGAACTGTGATCTGCCATTCCATGTGCAAGTTGTGAGCCTGTGGAAATGTCGGTAATCATTGCGGAGTCTGGAGTGAACTCCACCTTCCTTCCAGAGCTGGAATGAGTGATATGATATATCAAGAGAAGATTTGCAGACAACGAGGGAACATGAATCACATTTTTTAAGCATCCCCCTTCAAGGTCAACAATTCCTTCTCCGCACACCTTTGTGGGTGTGGCATCTCCCAAGTAAATTGGGGATCTGGTGCTTTCTTCCATGGAGGAAAATTCATCTTTTGATGCAGCCATATGGTTAGATGCACCTGAATCAAGGATCCAAGATGATGGAGTGGATGTGAAAGCCATTAAATCATGACCATATCATGCTCTCCCTCCCGTTCTATTATCATCTTTCTTCTTTGCATTTTCGGGCACCATGAGATTGTGCTGTTGTAATTGCTTAGCCATCTCATCGACAGTCTTCCTCATGCAAATTTATTCGGGATGAAAACCTTTGGAACAGTAGCTGAAAAGTGGTATTTCCTTCTTCTTCTTTCCCTTAGGCTCAGAAGAGTTCTTTGAAGATTGTGAGGATCTCTCCTTCTTCGATTCAGGAAATTTACCCTTTCCTTTTTGCTTGTCTTTTCCACTGCTCTTTGGAGCATCAGTAGCCGCAAGTGCTTGATTCTTGGAATGATTGATGGCACCCATTTGGAATAAATTATCTTTCTCTTGAGTCAATTCTGCAATGAAATCATTCAATGGAGGCATTTTCCATTTTTTCTGAGTCAATTTAGATGCTTGAAAAGACGATACAAATACGGAATATTCAGGGCCTAATTTCGAGAGAATTGAAAGGATGAGATGATCTTCCTCTTTCTTGACTCCACATGAATTAAGTTCAATGAGGAGGGATTTGAACTTAGTGAAGAATTCTTCCAGGTTTCTGAAATGAATTGGACTTAGGGATATGAGTTCATTCTCCAGTTGATGCACTCTCATTGCATCCTACTTGCCAAATAGTCCTTCCAATGTGGTCCAGACCACATCGGGAGTAGTGGCTCCACTGACATGAAAGAGGATATCTCTATAAATTGATAGGTATATCATACCAATTGCTTCATCTAATTTATTGAAATACTTGATCTTCTTCGCTGCAGCAGTTAGTTCTTTCTTCATTCCCAGTGTTACCCTGTAAAGCCCTTTACTTCGGAGGAGCAGAGAGATCTCTGTCTTCCATTCGAAGTAATTGAAAGGATTTAGAATGAGTTTTGTGGGCTAAGAGAGATGATCCATTTCTTATTTATGCACCTCCTAATGATCTATACCTACAAATAAAACCGTGTACAATCCACTAGATTCAATCTAGCTCTGATACCATGTAGAATTCCTGCAGAAACCCTGATAGATCTAGAATTCTAGTTAAATTGAACACATACAATTTGTTGATATTCAAGAGATGAGAGAAAAAAATTTCTCCATAAATAAGAGAATTATATTAATCAAAAATGAATATACATGAGCAACCAAACTCAAAAAGAAGAGAGGAGGTGAATATATAGAATTTCCAACATAGAAATTCTAGTCAAAAAAGCTAGAAAAAGCTAAAATAGGTGTCATAGGCTAAGGGGGACCAAATAGTTCGACCTAGGCCACTAAAGACACATGTCACACACTCATTAATTCCCACAAGAGTCAAGTGGTGCGAATTAGATCACTTAATCTCACGTAATTGACAAGAGAAACAGTTCCAACTCACTTAACTGACCCGAAATAGCAGTTACTAATAATAGTAAAGGCAAAAATAACTAATTAAGGAATAAATCTCTCACTCAAAGAGGAGGTGTGCATTCCCCAATAATGGATGATTTTTTTCATGGGGGAGTTGGAATAAATCAAGAATAAATCAAGAAAATCAAGAACCGGGAGTTGAGTCTTGATCTAAAAATAGCAGTTTTCCCTAAAATCTAGAGATGAGGCACACTTCTTCTCTATGTGGCCAAATTAGGTGAAATAAAGTGTGATGGAATGTATTAACCAAGATATAGGAGTCTAATATAGGTATAAACTAATGTAAGTTAGGGTTATTCTCCAACAAAGTACTAGTTGCAGTTGCAATATTAGTATCAGTTGCATCACCCTTGAAGTTTTAAAGGTTTGTTATTTATTTCCACTGTTGTCGGATGGTGCCACTACTTACCAATACTATCATAGGTATGTACTTACATATGTTTAAACTATTAGTTTTAAAAGGGTATTTGTAGGAGAAGGGATCTTCTTTCATAGATCCATAAGGATCTCAGAACCAGCACATTCAGAGGAATAATGCACCCCAGGTTTGATATGCATCTATTTTTTATGACATTATGAACATCTAGGTTGTATGTTGAAGTTATGACCATCATACTAACCACTGGTCAAAATTAAATTCAATTTCAGCCCTGCTTTTTAAGACCATTTCTAAGGTGAATTTAGATGCTCTGATTTGAGGAAAACAAATGTTTATGAGGGTGAAAATTTTAGAGCTAGCTTGAGGGTTGTCCAGGCCTATTGAAGGCAAATTTCTCAGAAGGAGGATTTCTTAGAAGGGTACAATTCCAAATCAAATTTCATATCATTTTTGTGTGCAGATCTGAAGAGGATAAGGATGAGTTTCAAGAACGTGTGTGAGTACTAATTAATGATTAGTTTTGAGGTAAGTTCACATATTTATCTAGGAATATTGAATGAAAAATCCATACCTGTTATGAGGTTAAACAAGGGCATATTCGAGGTTGTGATAAAGGGAAAAATTGAGGTAAATCTATAATGGAACTTCAGCAGAAAATGGGCAGTGAAGATCTAAAGTAAACCAGCAAATTTGAGGCTTTCTATACGAGGCATGCTAGTCAAGTTCTAAACCTGAGTTTGAAGACATTTTTCGTTTTGAGGTAAATTTCTGAAAACTTGTTCCGAGATTGATCCTTGAGGTGAATTTTGAGCGTGGGATATATGGAAGCTCTAGTGGACATCAAAGAGACTAGACTTATATCCCTTGTCACTACAAGACTAGACTTGCAACCAGTGATGTGAAAGGGTTCAAGCCCTTGTCACTATGAGACTAAGATTTTAGCTAGTGATGTGCAAGGGAAGCAACATTAGCCACCTCAAAATAAGTCAAGGAATACAAGAAAGAACAATGAGGATTTATTCTCTATCACAGTCTTCTCGGGAAGACCAAAAGCAAAATTTAGAATGATTCCAGACTAAGGTAAGTCTTGTACTACTTTCCTTAATTGATTTTATCATTACTCTGTAGTAGTTTTCTTTTGATGATGAAGGATATTATCCCTGGTGTCGGATCCCTCATGATTTTGACCATTATCCCTGGTGCGGGAGTCCAAATTTTTTGTTTGGTTTGTCATTATCCCTTCAGGAGGCCATCTTGGTTATTATTGTAGTATAGGAGGCCATTTTGGTTGTTATCTCTTCAGGAGTCCATCTTGGTTAGTATCCTAGTACAAGAGGCCATGTTGGTTGTTATCCCTATAGAAGGCGATATTTATTATTTCATTATTGAAGGGATATTATCCCTGGTATGGGTGCCCATTTGTGTTTGTTGGTTATTATCCTATTATAAGAGGCCATTTTGATTTTTTTCCTACGAGAGGTCATCTTGGTTATTATCCTAGTATGAGAGGTCATCATAATACTATAGAGACAATAGAGGACTTGAGAAGACATGGGATATCTCCAAGCTAGCAACACAAGAAAAGGACAATGTTCATCCTTCTAACTTTAGAGGGAGTCACTTGACTCAGAGGGAGTCAAACTATTTGGGAATTGGGAAGATACAATACCTTCTCCCCTTCAGTAGTTCATAGGGAGACATTTATTGATCCAATTGATCCTGTAGCTCTAGGTGATGATTCCCAGATACATTGGCAGTAGGTCAGGAGAAGCCTAAATGGGCTTGACAGACTCTGTAGGACACAAAGGGACATGAAACTCCTCGAGGCACATTCTGAGAGAACAAGAAACCACATATATTTTCGAGCTATGTTTCAACCATGAGCCACATCATTGATACTGCGCCTTCTTGTCATGGAGAAGCAACGGGACAACATGTATGGAAATATACCATGACAGAAGAGTATCAATCCATCATGAAGAATGATCCGTGGGATATTGTTCTAAGACCAGAAGGGAAGTCTTTAGTGACCTCCAAGTGGATCTATAACATCAAGCATGTAGCTGATGGAAGTGTCGAGAAGTATAAATAGAGATTTGTAGCCAAAGGATTCTCTCAAGTGGAGGGAATTGATTATGAGGAGAAATTTGCTCATGTATCCCGATACACTTCCATCTATACAATCATTTCCCTAACAGCATCCATGGGTTGGAGACTACATCAGATGGATTTAAAGACAACCTTTCTCAATGGTGAGATTGAGGAAGAAGTTTACATTGAGAAGCCAGAGGGATTTGTGATACATGAGAAGAAATCTCATGTATGAAAGTTGAAGAAAGCCTTGTATGGACTAAAGCAAGCACCTCGTGCTTGGTATGAGAATATTGATGGATATTTGATGAGTTTGGGCTTCAACAGGAGTGTTGTTGATCCCAACCTATCATATCACATTGTTGGTGAGGAGTGCCCAATTTTTGTCCTATATGTGATGACTTATTCCTCACCAATTCAGAAAGCCTTTATTGATGAATGCAAGTGTGCATTGGCTTCTGAATTTCAGATGAAGGATCTTGGTATGATGCACTATTTCTTGGGACTAGAACTGTGGTAGAGGAATGATGAGATTTTCTTGAGTCAAAGAAAATATACAGTGGAGATATTGAAGAAATTTGGTATGATAGACTGAAATTCCATGCCTACACCAATGGTGATGGATCTGAATAAAATTAGTGAGGATTCTACTGATTCAACCGATATTGATCCACATATTTATCGAAAGCTGATTGGATCATTGATGTATCTGGTTAACACCAGACTTAATATATGCTATGCAGTGGATGTACTTAGTTAGTTTATGAGTTAGCCAAGACAGATTCACTGGATAGCAGCGAAGCATGTGCTGAGATATCTACGAGGCACAGTTGGATATGGCCTAAGATATGCCTCTGGTGTAGACATGAGATTGTAGGGATATGATAATGCAGATTGGGTAGGTAGTGCAGTGGAATGAAAGAGCACCTTCAGTTTTTGTTTTACTTTGGGATCTGCCATGGTTTCCTGGTGCAGTAGAAAACAAAGCTCTGTGGCTTTGAGTACCATACAAACAGAGTACATAGCGTTATGTGTAGCAATATGCGAAGTAGTGTGGCTTCGCAAGCTCCTTGCAGATTTATTTGGTCATGAGATGGATTCCACTGTTATCCATTGTGATAACTAGAGTTGTGTGAAGCTCTCAGAGAATCCTATGTTTCACAATAAATCAAAACACATTGAGATCAAATAACATTATATTAGAGATATGGTGCAAAGGAAACTAGTACATGTGAAGTACCTTTATACACATGAGCGGATTGTAGATGTATTCACAAAACCACTTGCCAGGATGAAGTTCAAGTACTTCCGTGAGAGACTTGGTGTGGTGGAGAATGCCTCCCTAGCTAAGAGGGATTGTTGTTGATTACAACTTCATGAGACATCCTCCAGATTGTTCTCCTATGGACTAAGTTGAGACATCTATGAGAGAGAGCCCAAGTGTTGGGTGTCCCCATGTGATCGGTGTGCATCAGACTCTGGACTGAGTTGTGATGATGTGTGGTCTCTTGTCTACTCCTCTAGACTGAGTTGAGATGACTTGATATTGTCTCTTTCTTTGTAGTCCTCTAAACTGATTTGAGTCAGCTTGAGATGGTCTCTTTCCTTGTACTCCTGTGGACCCAGTTGAGATGACTTGAGATGGTACTCCAGATGATACTCCCGTGGACTCAGTTGAGTGATCTGTTGAGTAGGAC
>SNQJ01S0070339.1:10664-42007 GCA_010110895.2 Picea sitchensis | reverse complement strand
AATTAATAACTCACTTAATTAATATCATTAAATCATCTTTGTTTAATTAATACTTTGTTAACACAATTAATCCCTTAATTAATTTTGACTTTATAATTCTTGAACTTTTATCCAACTAGGGTCGTTACAATATCTGAGAGAACGAGCTTCTCAATGTTGTCTTATTTATCTTGTTGAATAATACCAAATCCTAAGAACTTATGGAGATTGACCTGCTTACTGTTATTGATCCTAAAAATTACTAAAGAAGTGTTAGATGATGAAGAATTATAGATTAATTTGTATATGTTACCATCTTTCTACATTCGATAGGTGTTTTGCCTTCCATTTTGAATGACATGATATTGCATGTGAATGAAATCTCATTTTTGTAATAAATCCCATGATTATTGAGAAATTCTTGTAAACTTATGACATGTTGATGGTATTTGATGATATCAAATCCAACTAAGGGGCACTAATCAAATTTCACTAGGTCATCAACTCATGCTATAAAAGATATTGACTAAGTTAGAAGAAAGGTCATTCTCAATTATTGCATGATGTCTATATTCTAATTTTTTAACTAAGAAATAACAATACAAAGCTATGCTCTTTTAGTCATGGACTTTTCTCCCAATACTCATGTCGTTTCCCATGTAAATATTTGTATGTTTGATGAATATTGACTAATGTTATACATATGTTTATGATATATATTTTTTTGTTTTGGTCCATGGTTGAACATATTTATTGTTTTTATTTTTAATTTTTTCAATGGATTAAGACATAATCAAAATAAAAGAAAGGTGTTTATTCAATCCAAGTATATTTAGTTCTGGGGGAATTTAGCTTGACTTTGGTGGAGAAGGGTATTGTTTTTGGTTGTTTTAGGTTGGGTCCTTTTATGCCTAATATTTGAGGGTCATTTGAAGCTCTAATAGATCTTGGAGTAAGAAGACTACTACTAGCGAACACTAGGTAGGATTCTAGGGAGTAAGTCTAGTAGTCGTTCTGAAAATTGTTGAAAATGGGTGGCTTGTAAGAAGAACTTGGTGGAAAAAGATAAGGGGGATAGCAGGTGGTAGATGTCAATGACCTCCATTGGTAGACACTGAAGATGAGGAACCTCTAGAGTTCAAAAGGTTGAATGAGGAATATGACCCAATCCCCACAAGATTCTTCCAAAAATTCTAATAAGTCTCGTAAGATTGCAAAGAAGATGAAGTGAGCCAAAGGGTATTACAATATGCTACTCAATATCTATAAATATATGTATTATGCAGAGCATTTGTAATGGAAGGTATCCTAGGAAAAAATTGAACTGATATTTTTTAACTCCTGACTTTCAACGACATTAAAAGAATGCAAAAACACTTATTCAATTTGAACACACCATGTCACCCCGGATGGGGTGACACGCATCACACAAGCACCATGTTGCACCAAGCCTAGCCAAGCCATAAATAAGGCAGGCTATCTCCCATCCCCTCGTCATTAAGTATGGAGGCCAACCTTAACTACCACCCAAGAGCCATGGGACTGCTCCCTCGAGTGAACAGACCGACGACAAGGAAATTCAATGCTGGGGGGGGCGATAATGGAAACTTTCATATCAAACCTCCCCGTTAACACCCAACAATGGATCAACTCTCTCCATTTATCCTTTGGCCTGCACCAGGTTATCATTTTTGGGCTCTGGTGTGGCCATTGCAACAATTCCTGGAAATTCTCCATTAGCATCACCTTTTCAATGCCACGAGAGAGAGGCAAGCCACATCACGACCCTGCCTGGTACAGTCTAGCTGTAAGGAAGAGGTGACAATAGAGGCTAGAGTGGGTGCTCTCCATGGCCCGCACTTAGAGAATTCATACAACTCACAGAGAAGGGATGGCCTGGTCACCTCCAATGGCTTATGTGGAGGAGGTCACTCCAGAGGAACCCATACATATCCCTTCAGAGTCTCTTCTCTTCATGGTTCCAGAGAATTGGAAGCCTCCAATAAGCTTCCCTAAGGAAGACACCCAGTCAGCTACAATGTCTCACCACGATACCAACACCATGGTGGCAAGAATGGAGGAGTTTCATATTTTCTACATCGAGAAGGAGTTCGCGAAGGAGCTCCTCCATATGGATTCTCAGGTTGCCACACTTTCAGTGGGCTATAATCCCTCCAGAGCCACTGAGAGAGAAGACGAGCCCAGGAAGAAGACAGGAGCACAGTGAGAGAGCGCGACAGGGGAGCACTAGGATGGAGCAGAGGAAGAAATGTAGGCAACAACAAGTGAGGTTGTGGAGGGTGGCACATCAAAGGAGGGTGGAGAGGTCCTAGCACCAGAGAAGTGGTGTGTCCCCCCACCCTTCTTCCACCCAAAACAATTAGACTTGGTTTTTGAATTGAGAGGCCAGATGGCAGACCATGTCTATCATTACACACTCATGCACCAACGTATCGACATGCTGTACAGAGCCTTCTCCAATGCACCAGCAGGGCGAAGATGTCCGACATGTACAAGACCCTATGCCCTGCCAACTCGGAACGAACTGCATAGCGAAGACCCAGACAAGGCCACCTACGACACCATTGGGTAATTTCATGGCTAGGAATTCTTTCTGGTTCTGCTTAGATGTTCAGAATCTGGTTAGGGGTCCAGTGAGCTCAAACTCTTTAATGTTTATTCTAGTTACAATTTCCATTTTCATACTTACTGCACAGACTATAGGCCACCATCCATCCTGGTTTCCTCCGGGCAGGGAAGATGGAGATCTGCCTATTTTTACATGGACATCCAAGGCTTCCAATTGTTCCAGTTTCCGCTAATTTGGCGAAACAACTGGTAGCCTATGGATAGATGTTTCGTTTTGCATATGATATAATATAACAAGATCTGCTCTCTTTTTATTTAAAAAAATAAAAATGAACACACCATGTTATTACAAGCATTGGTGGAAAGTTCATTGGATTAGTATCTCACATACCTTTATAACTCAAAAATATAAAATTTATGAATCTCTCCTCTCCCTTATAAAGCTATTCTCTTTTAGTCATGGACTTTTCTCTCAATACTCACTCATGTTGTTTCCCATGTAAATCTTTGTATGTTTGATGGATATTGACTAATGTCATACTCATGTTTATGATATATTTTTTTTTGTTTCGGTCCATGGTTGAACGTATTTATTGTTTTTTATTTTGTTCAATGGATTAAGACATAACCAAAATAAAAGAAAGGTGTTTATTCAATCCAGGTATATTTAGTTTTGGGGAATTTAGCTTGACTTTGGTGAAGAAGGGTATTGTTTTTGGTTCTTTTAGGTTGGGTCCTTTTATGCCCAATATTTGAGGGTCATTTGAAGCTGTAACAAATCTTGGAGTAAGAAGAATACTACTAGCAAACACTAGGTAGGGTTCTGGGGAGTAAGTCTAGTAGTCTTTTTGAAAATTGTTGAAAATGGGTGGCTTGTAAGAAGAAGTTGGTGGAAGAAGCTAAGGGGGATAGCAGGTGGTAGACGTCAACAACATTCATTAGTAGACACTGAAGATGAGGAACCTCTAGAGTTCAAAAGGTTGAATGTGGAATATGACCTGAATCCCCACAAGATTCTTCCAAAAAGTCTAATAAGTCCTATAAGATTGCAAAGAAGATGAAGTGAGCCAAAGGGTATCACAATATTCTCCACAATATTTATAAAGATATGTATTATGCAGAGCATTTGCAATGGATGGATCCTAGGAAAACACCAAACTGATATTCTTTAACTCCCAACTTTCAACGACATTAAAAAAAATGCAATACCACTTATTCAATTTGAGCACACCATGTTATTACAAGTATTGGTGGCAAAGTTATTGGATTAGTATCTCACATACCCTTATAACTCAAAAATATAAAATTTATGAATCTCTCCTCTCCCTAACAAATGTGTGTATATTTGGATCCCTCTACAATGTTTACATGTTAATACAAGTATTGAGGACAAGGTTGTTGGGTTAAAATCTCAATTGAAATAAAGGCTAAACATTTTACGTTTTCAACCTATTCCAATTTGTTATCATCACAATTCGACCGGGTAATCTTTATTAAAATTGCAATTTTTGGTTGGATGAAATTGTTGTTTTTAATGTAGAAATGAATTCAACACCATCAAATACTCTTACTACAACCATATCTTATAATATTAACATCTATTATTTACAATTCCATCCATCCAAAATTATTCTTGTTAAATTTTAAATAAAAAATATCAAATTCACATATTTAATTTGTAATTTATAACTTATTTAGTTTATAATTTATAAATCAATTTATAACATATTTAGTTTATGAAAAGAATCAATTTATAACATATTTAGTTTATAACTGTAAAGAGTATTTTCTTATAAACTCTGCGCATTGGCTTTTAGACTTGTCACTTTTCCCAATAACACTAACCATTGTAATTACTAAATTTAAGACACTAACCATTATAATTACTAAATTTAAGAGACAAGGTCTTTGTGATTAATAATTAATTAATAGAAGAAAAATAGTAAAATTATGATGACATGATTAGCATTGAAACACAACCTCGAGAGAGGTAGTTAGAAAAATTATCAACTCTGTTATATTTTAAGTGGAGGAATCTTAAAGTTTTTGAACACATAGATTGGTCCCATAGTCTAGTGGTTAGGACACTAGACTTTGAATCTAGGAACTTGAGTTCAAATCTCGGTGGGACCTTCTCAACTGATTCATATTTTAGTGGTTGAACTTTTGTTTATAAAAATTATAAATTAAAAGGACTAATTTAATAAGTTGACAAATTCTTTTGGTGTTGCTCCTTCTAATTAAACTAGCATATCCCCGAAGCGGGGGAAAGGGAATGTCGAAAAGAACATTATGGTATATTTTGTTAATTTTATTTTTTAAGTATATATTTCATGCTAAGCATTGCAATGGTATATTAAGTACCAGTAGAAAAATGACTTGTTGCAAAGGTTTTAGGCATTTGGTAGTAAATATTGGAAACAATTTCATTGCATGTATAGAAGTATGGACTAAGTGGAACAATTCATGTATAGAAGTATGATTACAACATAGAATAATATAGAAGGTAAGATACAAAGTAGATAAGTGCGCCTCTTCTTTTTTTCCTAGTGAAACATAAGCAATATCCTTCATTTTTTCATATCGGTCGAAGGAGAATGCTGGTGCTATTCACATTCCTTCTATAGTAGTTGTGTGTGACATTGTTGTAAAGGTCAAGTCTTGACATTCCATGTTTCCAATGTCAATGGTAGACCTTGTTAAGGTCATGCCTTGGGATTTATGTATAGTCAATTCCCAAACCATATTAAGAGGTATTTATTTCTTGTTACTCCTTTGTATGGGTGGAATTGGTACATGATTTGGTTGGGTTTGGTCACATGGAGGCCCAATGTATTTATCAAATTCCACAACAACATATGTTGGCAAATGTGGAGGGTTAGAGCCTGGTGCATATACAACTTGCATGACTACTCCGAGAGCACCATTGACTAATCCTTACTGGACCCATAAATTGTAAGATAACATAACTCATTGGCCTATGCATAGAAAGACATGTTTTTTCAGTTGGTCATCATCATGATGGTGTGAATTTGAAGCACCTAGTAATTCTGCGGTACTGCGTGCGATTAGTCTATTAAAGGATTGAAGAATAAACCTGCTATGGTTATCCACAAGAATGTTCGTTGCAAATAGATGGATTGAAGAATCAAATATTTCACGTTCTTCAATGGATAAGAAATTTTCAGTCCTAGATTGAAGTAGGTTCCAATCATAAATTGTTGGTGTAGCATTGTGAATATTGGCTAACAATTGGCATAAGTGGGACTAGGTGGCAGAGATGCCTTGTTGTCAGAATATTGTTTCCAACTTGATTACAGTGGTAAAGTTTTTCCATAAGCTCCTGCTTGGAGTTTCTCCTTCATAAATATGTTTTTCCATTACTAGTGGCAGTTAACCCAAGTCATCCATAAGAATTATTGAGCCGTAACCGAATGAGTAGTGGTTTTTTTCTAGAAATGCCTCACGACAACAAATTTCAATTTGTACAAAAATTCTAGATCCTATGAAGCTCATCTCGTCAATTAGAATGTAGTGAATATGTTTCATATCTTCTTGGAACACTGCAAGGGATTGACCATGTAAAGGCTTCATGTACTTGATAGGAATTCTAAGTCCTACATGTATAGTGGTTGCATGTATGTTGAATGTTGCAACTCCTGTAGGGGCCAGAAGCAATAGTGGGCTATGGCCTGATGGTGCTTGGGAAGCTAGTGCTTCTTTGATGCAATGTATAAGGTTGGATTTTCCTATTCCTGCAGTGCCTTGGATGATCATCTTCAATGGTTCTGTTGGTTCTCTTATCTGTAAGTGTTGCAATATTATGTCGAATGCATGATGTTGATGTTCAGAAAATTTATTTCTGGTAGGAAATAATGGATTGACTTCTTGTAGTACTTTTGTATTCCTTCGATTGTAGTTGATGAAGTTTGGTGTAGTGTTTAATGTATCTTGTGATACTTCAAGTTGATCCCATGGGTGGGAAGTGTCCATCTCTCGCAGTCCCAACATAACAAGAGAACAGAAGTTGATATTTCATGTAGGGGTCAATCTTAATAAACACTGCCATTCATTGATCTCCATGTTTGGTTGTATGTTAATATGGTTTCCTCATATTTATATGTTTGGTCATTAGGAGTGGGAATGGGGATGCGATCAACATGCCAAACATGGTAGTCATCTCTTATGATCTCCCAATTAGCCACAATGTCTTCTTGTGAAAGGCCTATATCTTCAGAGAAGGAACAAAATGGTTTGTATAAAAGTAGCTCACTCCAACAGAACTCAACAAAGGTATTGGAATCTTTGTTTGGTATTGTATTAAAAAGTGGCCATACATGGACAATTTGCAGGGATGTGTCTTTTTTTCCACTTTTCATTTTTTCGTTCTTGGTTAAATGTCTAGTGTTTTGCAAGATCAATCAAACATACATGGTCAAGAAAAACAAGACATATTAGATATGCATCAATGAAATTGGATCCAGATAAGCAGTTAGGTAAATCACAGGAGATTCAAAAAAATATTTGACGACCAACATTGAGTTTGGTGAAGGTGCGGTTGCATCTGACAAGGGGTAATTTTTGGAGCATATGGAAAGTTTCTTGGGCACTTATGTCTCGACCTACAATTGCTTCTGAGTGAAAAAGTTGATAAGCAGTTGAGGCAGGGTCATCTAGATGTGATGTAGATGAAATTATGGTCAACATATGGTGGTAGGTCTCTGATCTCCTCTATGCTTTGGAAGCATATTTGGTAATGTATTTTAGAACTACATGGCGAGAAATGACTGTTTGGCAATCTACATTTTCCCTCCATGTTTGGAGTATGTTAGGATTGTGGAAGTTTAGGCGCTCATCATTGCGTGTTGGACGATATGTCTTTTGATCCATTTCATCAATGTAGAGTGATGACTCCATTTGTACCTTCCAATGGAATTTATACCTGCATTCAAGGGTAGCCCCTTTTCTATGGAGACATGTTTTCTCATTGCACTTTGTATGTCGTTGAACTCGGTTTAAGAGTTGTTCATAGTCCTCAAGTGGGTTGGATGCAAATATCTCCTTTGTATCTAGTAAGTAAGGGTCATATTCAATGGATTGATGCGTAGCCATTTGTGTGTCATGGTTTTCTCTAGGATTCTAGGCTCTCACATAGTTACCAAAGAAACTCTTTGCGACATAGATTTGAGTTGGGTATTCCCAATGTAATGTTTCCATGTTTGGAGCATCATCAAGCCATATAAATCGATGTATATGTGCAGAGCCACGGTGTTTCCATTCATACCTGTAAAAGGGATATGAAATGATTAGTAAAGAGAATTTAAATGTATAGGTTTGGTAGAAGTAATTTCAAGTTTTATACACTGTGTACCTATACCAATAGTCAATTGCATGCATTTGTTTTTGTAGTATCTCCTCATGGAATATTGAAAACCTTTTGTGCATATAGGCAACGACAGTGTGGGGATGGTCAATGACATTGTTTGTATGCCAACGTTGGAGAAGCTTTTGGTCAAGAGGCCTATTTGTTTGCATGACTGCGTGCAAGTCTGGCCAATTTGTGTCTGCTACACTAAGAGTGAAAAAGAAGGTTGGGAATTGAAGTTGTGTAATCATGTCTGTTAGCTCGGTCCTCCACACAATCCAGAATGCTCTAGTTCGATGTAGACGTGCTCCAAAGTGCATGACCTGTTCTGGGAGTTTGTCTGTAGGTAGTTCTTTGAGATACACACATAATTCTTGAATTGTGGTGGGTGTGGGATGATCTTGTCTTCATTTGAAAAAGAAGGTAGATGTTTCTTGAATTCAATGGCACATAATCAAATTGTAGAGTTAGTATCTGAGACGAGGATGACTACCAAATCTATTGTCATGGTATCTCATCAAGTGTGTTGCATAACTATCAAGTGGTATATTTTTCATGCATGGTTGGCGAGGCAGGGAATCTCCATTGGGGAAAAGAGCAGGAAATTCCATGTCGAAAAGACCCTATATGTTATTCTCATTGATTGGTGATAGGCCAATTGACGTCCATTCAATTGTATTTGGTGGAAAGTCATTTTTAGTGTTAACAAATTCTCTTATTTTTCCCATCTCTCATTGTGTATTAGGAAATCAAAAGGTGAAGGAAGACATTTGTTGCTCATATTGACAAACATCATGGTGTTCTAAATCTGTGGTATTTGGCTCTTTAGTGGGAGAAGGGAAAGTTTCTGTAGAGACAAAATGGAGGAGAGAGGAAACATTGGTGCGCTTAGTGGGAAGCGATGCAAGCAAGGTTTGGTTAATTTGGATGTCATTGTAATATTTTTCATTCTGCATCTTGTAGAGCAATGCATTGATGACATGAGATTTTCTCACATAACAATCATAACATTTCCCCTTTCCTCCATGTCTCTTGACAACCAAGATATCTATATATGAAAAGCGATGTGTTAGAAAAGTTGCTATGTGGACAATTTGTTGTGGAAAACTAATAGTGTGGCCATGATATTTGTATTGGCCACCTCGAGCATGCCCAACTTGCAAGATGGGGCTAACTCGAGCAACTAACATTTCCTCAACCTGTGTAAGTATTGACAACACTATGGGTTGGTGACCGGTGTCCATATTATTCCATTTGGAAAAACGACGACCATTGTTTTCTCTATGATAGCGAGTTTAACAAATGTGTCCATTTGGAGTTGGGTGAGTAGGAATACCAGGATATGATTCCATACATATATTGCACGTATGTATGTTAGATATGTTAGATAAGGCATCGATACATTTTTGAAAAGATTGGGAAGCATGTGTATGGGATTGATGTTATAGAAAACGTGTTGGAAATTCCACACAAGGTTGGTTTTGGTTGATAAGTGAAGTCTGACTAAGTCTCTCCATTTTTTTTATTTTTTTTTTCAGCATATTTTATTCGATGTTTTTCATTTTGTTGGACCCTATATGTAGATAGAGGAGTGGTGATTGGGATAGTATTTTATGTATTAGTGGTGGCATTGTTCCATCTATGTATTTTTTTTTGGTTTATTTTTGTAGAATGAATTGTATGGCGTTGTCGATTGTATAGAGTTTTGTTGGGAAGTTGAATTTGTGAAAAAGGCATGTATGAAACATTTGATGGTATGTCTTGTTGGAAGAGAACATGCCTTTCCAATGATTTTGGGAGTCGTTCACATGTGGTGTTTGTTGTTGTAGTTTGGAACATTGGGGTTTGTTTTGCGCCCGATGGAATTTCCTATAAGAGAAACAATAAAAAAATTGTAGATAAAACTCAAAATCCACATGTTTGTGTAAGCATATTATAAAAATAGATATACAAACATAGATGTATTTGTTAAAATATGTTGTAAGTGACTGCATAAGTTGGATTTCATTTGATATAAATGTTATAACGAAGAAACATAACTTCAAAACATAAACAGTTTATATAGTATGTATATGGACAAAAGTAGGGTAATTACAAGTTGGTGTTTGCAAGAAACAACCATAACACTTTTCAATCACTATTTAGCCAACAATTCAGGGATCGGGATGTCCTCTTTTGGCTTTTCTATGTGATCAATTTTATCACATGAAATCACGATGCATTTGATTTTTTTTTTATTGGAAAAGGTTTCCTCATGCACTACTAGTTTGAACAAGTAGCTATGAAAGAAATTTTTTTCAAATATGTCTGCAATTTTTTTTGTATTTCCCTCATATTCATATTCATATAATTTCTCATCAGAAACACCTATAAGCTGTTCGGAGGATTCTTGAAATGTTGTAACATTGGTTTTGCTTGTTTGGTATTCAATGCTGAACTGGAAAATGTACTTGTATTCACATTCAAAAACATGTTGATTTCACCTTTGGCAATTCCAAACACCATTCTCAATAGGTGTGAGTCTTTTTTTACACTTTTGATCTTTAAATGTAAGTGGGCATCCAACATACCAATGATTGTCTGTATTTAAAGAAGAAATAGTTGCCTCAACCAAAATGAATGTAGGGTTTGGACCTTTGCCAATGAATCCCTCATTCTCTATGTCAACCAAGTGTTTTTGAATGGAAGGGTTCCCTCTTGAAGCTCCATGTACAGATAATGAGTGACAAGCTATATTTGTTAAAGGGTTATCAAACCATGCTCTCAAATCTTGGGCTTCTTTGAGAATAGGATTGATGGAAAGTTGGGATGTGAAGGTTGTAGTAATTGAGATCCTATTAAAGTCAGTCACTTTTCCTTCTTTGAGAGTGATTATTGGAAAATTATTTGAGATAGAATATTGGTGTAGATTATGTTTGTTGCAGAAGACCCCCATAGTGTTACTTCTATACTATAACCTAATATGTCTTTTAGTTGGAGGGTTCTCTTATGTGTCTGTGTTCCATTTTTTCTCATGATGGTTGCTAAAGGAATAACATAGATAGTGACTCCAATAATATCAACTATAGAGTTTTTGACTAAAGTTGGTACCAGATTAATAGGAGTGAATACAAAGTTGTGGTTTTCTATTGAATGATCATCCTCTAAACAAGATTCAATGGTTGAGGTAATATCTAGATTTATTTCCCAATCATTTTTTAAATGATTGAATTATTTTTTTGCAACCTTGATGTACCCTTTTGAAATGATGTAAACTTTGCCATTGTTTATGGAAGGATGGAAATTTGTTGCTTGGATATTGAAGCAAGTAATGCACATTTCACTATTTTTTTCATCAATAACATCGAAGCTAAATACATGGCCAAGTCCTTTAGCATGGGTGAATGTGCGTAGATCATTTTTTGAAAGAACTATAACTTTTGGAGTCCATTCCTTTAGGGATGAATGCAAAGATGCAATAGGTGTAATTTTGAGTGGTGTATTAGAAGGTTTGAATGGTTGTTTTGAAGAAGAACTTACATCTTCTATAAATCTTGGGGCACCAACAATGTGCTCGAAAAATATGCACTTGAATTTCATGTACTATTAGAATCCTATAGGAAAAGTAAAAACAATGTAAAATTAGCACTTGCATTATTGGTGGGGAATGTAAAATGTGGTTAATGTCTATGATGCATGTGAAAAATAAATCAATATAATAGTTGTATAAATTATAACTAAACTTGACCACCCTTGGATTGTTCTTTTACCTCTCTAACTCATGTCTCTTTTTATCTCGTGTCTTTTTTCTACACTGTCAACCTGAAAATACAATGTGGATTTGTGTTTTCCACTTTTCTTGAAGAAGAATGACAAAATAATTGAAAATTTTATATTTGAAAATTTTGAATTTATGAATAATGATTTAAATTTAGTACTAAAGCTCTTTATAAATATTAATAGAATAAAATAGTTTTTTAAATATTAAATAATTTTTTTAATAAATATAATTTTTTTTTTATAAATTTTAAATCTATAAATTTAATAAAAACCTGGGCCATGCATGATAGACACGCCATAGCTTCCAAAGAAAATACAATTAATGGGAACCCTTGATAGGCTATAAATTATAAAATTTCATATTAATTAAAAAAATTTATATATACTAGTTAGTTACTAAGTATTAAATAACAAATACCTAATACCATTGGAGACCATTATCGGACAACTTGGGAATTCCTTACAGTGAAACTTAACTGCCCAACCAACAACTGCAAATTGAGCATCATAAACATTGGCAGCCGTCTACTACAAAGAAGAGCATCAAAGAAATATTTTTATAAACACCAGTAAACTTGTTGTGAAGGAGCATAGACAAAGTTGTACTCGTAGTGGAATTTCATGGGAATGAAGGTGAATACTCTTATAACTCGTTGCTTGTTCAACAGTAGTATACAGGGTTTTATGATTAATAATTAATAAATATATTTTTAGTAAAATTAAAATATGAAATTTTGTGATTAAATAATTAATTATAAAAGAAGAATAGTAAAAATTAGATGAAATAACTAGTTTTAAAATGTGATTCATGATTAATTAATAAAAGGGGCAGTTAGTGTGTGGGGAGTGTTTTAGGATTTTGTGGGATTAAATGTGCTTTCTTTTTCTTGGAGTTTGGGATATTTTTCCAATAATCAAGCTGATGCATTGGCACTTTATATGAGATTAAAGCATATAGGAGTGTGTGGGGAGTGTTTTAGGATTTTGTGGGATTAAATGTGCTTTCTTTTTCTTGGAGTTTGGGATATTTTTCCAATAATCAAGCTCATGCATTGGCAATTTATATGAGATTAAAGCATATAGGAGAAGACTAGAATAATGATTCTATTGTAGTAGGAGATTCATAAATGATAATTAATGACCTCCAAAACCCTCACAAATATAAATATCAAAAAATTATACAAGAAAGGGAGAACATCCAATCTATTGAATATTATCATGTTCATCGACATTTAAACATTAGATTTTGTTGTACTAACAAAAGAGGCTCGATCCCTATAGCAAAGGAAAATTAGAATTAATGGCATTTTCTCATCTCACCTGTTACCTTAATCTAGATCACATGGCTCGTTTAAAAGGTTTGGAACACTTGCCTCAAATTAAAGACGATGATCAGACTATTCACACCACGAACAAGAAACAAACATGATCGAATACATGACACCACGGATCACAGAATTTAATTAAAAAAAAACTATAACTCTCCAAATACTATACTTGTTCAATGATGTCAATCTGTTCACAGAATTTAAAAAGATTCAGGCATTTAATATCCAGTGAAAGAGAGCCCCGACTTTTAAAGTGTTGCGGTGAGCATGGATCAAAAACGCAACCTTCAGATCTCCACTGAGCTATCCACTAAGCTGCATTTAATTCTGTCTATGTTCTATCTATTTGAATTACCAAGTTCAGTTAGCTTTTAACTATATAATTAATTAGATAAATTGAATTTCTTAATATCATCTCCTCTCGTTACCAAAATGTTATAAACGCTGATATGGAGGAATATTAAAGTTCTCAAATATATTGATTGGTCCCATCGTCAAGTGGTTAGGACACTCGACTTTGAATCCACGGTCTTTGTGATTTCCAATGTAATTGTATAATGGATTATAACTTATATGTATATTTAAAATAAAATAAAATCATAAATAAGTTTGTTTTTCAGAATTTTAAAGTATTAAAAATAACAATATAAAGATTTAAATATATTTAAAGTGTTAAAAATAACAATATAAAGATTTAAATATATTGTTAAAATCAAATAATTTTGTAAATATATTGTTAAAATCAAATAATTTTGTAAATTTATATCAGAAAGGAGTTTTAAATATAATATTAAAATCAAATATTTTTGTAAACATTTATATAAGAAAGGATTTATTATATGTATCTATATGATATGTGATGTGTAAGGATTGTATATTGAGTTTATGTCTCGAGCATGTCACAATCATGTTTAATCATGGTAGTAGATTTTATTAGAAAACGAGAAATTGTAAGAGATTTTGAGGCTTTTTTTGAAAGGCGATACTTCTATCAAAACTCTATAAGAGTCATGAAGAGAGACTACTTTCTATATAGGCCTTTAGAAACATGCAAATATATCATGGTTGCATCCATTGCTTATTATTCACACTAGGATATCTATGATTTGGATCTTCCCAAAATCCATACAAACAAAAAGTTAAATGAAATTACTCATCAAGACCGCCAAGTATGTTATTTTTATTGACGATAATAATTATTCACTTTATCTCTCAAACCATGCAACAATGTGTGTCAAAGTCAATGATAGAGCATATTCCCTAATGTATAGATCTAATGATAAAAAGAATTATGTTAACATCTCCATACCTTTCTTAAGAATCCCGCGCTTGCATAAAACTTGTTACTCCAAGCATTCACATTGTAAATGATATGTCTCATTGATTTTGGGATTGAAATGAGGTAGAGGGAAATAGAGCTATAGGGAATTCTTAAATATTTGATGTAACATCCTGCTCTTGTGCACACCTGATTTGAATTATTCTTTGAGGACACTTGTGTGCAAGTGATCTAGTTCATTATATCATTCATTGTTTTGCTTATGAATTATGATTATGTTGGGATATGATGATATGTTATTAGATTATATATGTGTCGACACGTGCTATTGACTGGTTTCTCTTGAGTGTACAGGACTCTTAACAGATTGAGGATGTCGATTGCATCGATGGACCTCCTTGGACTCTGGACCGAGTTAGGGAGTGGACGATTATGATTTGAGTATTTTTGTTATTGCATATGTGACATATGGATGGTATATTATGATGTTGTTTATGGATCACTGACATGTTTCATTGATGGATGCAGGTTGATGATAGCTTGCTAATCAGACTCACATTTGGAGTAAAGGGGTCATACATGACAACCAGAGATATTGAGGGAGAGGTGTGGAAACAACCCTGACACAACCTACTAGCACTCACATCGTGGCTCGAACTGTAGGTTAACGATTACCTAGTTCGAGAGATCCACGATGTCGTGAGGGAAGATTGAGAAAATCGCCCACGAAGATTCTAAGGGGTGCGCAATAAGGCAGGGTCCTTATTCCTTAGAGGCCCTTAGTCTCCCATAAGGTCACCTGATGGAGTATTGACTCCAAGGGTTCGACGTCTACCAAAATGAGTCAAAAGGTGAGTGGCACCCTTGGAGCACGTAGTGCGTCTTGAAGGGTAGGTTGTGATGTTAAAAACAAGTGAGTCAATGAACCTAGGTTCCTAGAAAACAATATCTTACCTTGACATGGTCAACCTTAAATTAATTATGTATAAGTAAATTTTATTAAACTATAACCTTTCCCTTAAAACATTTCTAAGCCTAGTTGAATTTGAAGCCTAGGTCTAAGTAGGATAAGAGGACTAAAAATTAATTAAACAATTAATAAAAGGGGGAAAATTAAATTTTCAATTTAAAGGAGGATTAAATTATCTAAAAATTTAATTGTTGTATATGTGCAAAACTTGCTAAATTCAAACTTAGATCAAAAGAGGAATATAAATGAAAAAGGAACATGGAACATAGAAATGAATCTAGTCTAGAGAACTTTCCAAAAATGAACTCAACTAAACTTTAAGAAGGGTGTCAGTCATTAAAGGAAATTGAGGGAATAAAGGGACCACAAGGAGAATTTTTATGAATGCTTTTAGGTGGGTGAGGGAAATTGACAATTTAATTAAATAAATTAAATGAATTTATGGTGCAACTAAGGGATTGGGTGACAAGTTTAAGGGGGAGAATATTTCATAATTAATTTTTAATAAACTAATTTAATGTGAAATTGGAAAGGTCACTAAGAGGAAATCTATAAAAGAAATGATAGAGAAAAGGAAAGGATAACTTTTTGGCAAGCATAAGGTTATGTTGTCGGATTTTTTCTTGACTGAATTTTTCTTGTGGGAGTTGGGATACCCAATTCAGATAGGAGTGGCAGCTCGACCTTGTGAGGCGAGATGGGCGCTAGCTTATCCTTTGGTTTGTGTGTTTGTCCCCTTTGCGTCTCAGAGGGATCAGGGTGAAGAAGAGTACCCCTAGCATTGGCTGGGAGGTACCGATGAGGTCTCAACGGTTAGAAAACAAGAGTTGGATGGAGCGTAAGCGTGGGACAATAACTTTGGATTCTCCGCCTTCTCTTAAGGTACTCGTATTCTGAGTTTGAAATTGCATTAAGTTTTAATTTGTATAATAGAGTTCTCGTAATTTTACCATAAACTGATTGTATTTATAAACTTGATTCAACAAGTCCTTCAAAGATTTTATTGAACTCTAGGAGATAAATTTATGAAAAATGTTGTCATCTTGATTCCTCAAATGATTAATGGCTGCTAGGATATATACCCACAATGTTAATTTCTTAGTTGTTGTCAATGATTGCATATCATAGTTTTAGTTAAGTTATTATTTTTGTAGACATGATTTATGAAGAAATGTCTCATGTTGCATGTGGACAAGGTTGTGTATTTATATGGTTGTTTTTGGGCAAAACCCTGAAGAAATGAATAACCCTTGTGATTATTGTTTCATATTTCAATTTTTGGAAACACAACTCTGTTTACAGTGTTGTTAGAATTTTTATTATTTGTTGTTAAAACCCCCTTCTCAAATCCAATTGGTAGATCCTTTTTCACTGTGTAGTGGTTAAAATTTTCTTGGAATGAGAATTTTGTGGGGTCTCTATAACCACTACTAATTGAAACAATGGTACCAATTTAGATCTCCTTTGATTGCTACCATTCAATCCATAGTCATAGATCTTTATCGCTACAAGGTTTTAGGCAATGGAATTTTGAAAATATTATGATCGTTGTGTTTAGATGCTACCCTAACTTCATATAACAAATTTAACTTACAAAAGGGAAGGAAAAATGATTAACCCTGTGTAGTAAATTTCTTCCACTTCTTAGAACTTCAAACCTCCTTTTGTTCGTTGTCTTTATTATCGTTTATAAATTACAGTTTGATGTCTTGGCCAATCAGTTACCCAAAACGAATCTGTAGCTCACACATGTTTCACTGTGTAGGAGGTCCAAATTTTAATTTCCGAGTTCGTTTTCATCCTTGAATAACCCAGAATTTACCATTAGAGTGAAAGATTTTCCTCTTCATGAATCCTTGATTATTTTCTTTTATAAATTTTGATTTTATGTTCACATGATTCACTATAGAAATGTTGATGTCTGGGAAATTTCTCTCTATAGAGTCCTTGCAAGTGACCTCCACTTTGGATCATTGAATTTAAATATCTCTACATGTTAACTTATTTATGGAAACTAAATTTTTGGCCTTACACTGCCCAAGCTTGTAATTCTTATGAATTTGCCAGCATGTTAAGTGTTGTCAAATATTGTAGCTCTGTTCGTTGTGGATTCCTTTGTAGGCCCTTAGAAACAATCCCAAAATTTTTGGAGCGTTTATGTTCTGTGTATTTCCTTTTCTTTTGTTTTGAAGTATTTAATTCGTGGAATGATTTTTGGGGCTGCACCAATAGATCCACCTTCCCAAGTACTTATGTGGTTATTTACTGTCCTTTCCTGAACTATATTCGCTGCCTAAAAAAATAAATTCGAATTTCCTAGAAATTTAGTTCTGTATGGAGTGTCGAATTAAGTGTTGGATAGAGTGCCAGACTAACTACCAGATGGAGTGCCAGATTAAGTGTTGAATGGAGGTTTGGAATGAATTTTGTAATTACTACACACCGGATCCAAGGATGGGATAGATCCCATAATTCCCTCTTGTTTCCTTACCCTGGTTCTGTGTTTTAGCCTCTGAATATCACCATTAACGGTCTATTAAGTTTGTCTTCCTAAATTTCAAACAGATTTATGATTTTTCCTTTGCGTACTTTATTTATGGTTTACATAAGACTTTTGATTTCTTATATCACTGTTGGTAATTTTATGTATGTGCTTCACCTCTGGAAAAATCCCTTTTGCTTGTTGGAACTTCCTAAAACCTTTTTAATTGCTAGAGGAATCTTGTTGTATGTTCATCATAGTCACTTTGTTAGTATTCCTTGAGGTCTGGTTGTTAAACTCAAACACATGGAGTGATGTTCCCTTACCTTTAACCTATGCCATTTCGGCTGCAACTCTACCCACACCGATTGCTTGCTGTCTTTTTTCTGTTTTGAATTTTGTTATCAAAAATTTACTCTGTAGCAAGGTCCAGATGGAGGACCGAATGAATGTCCGGATGGAAGATTGGATGAAGGATCAGATTGAGGTTTGGATTGAAAAATAAACCATTTTTTTTCACAGGTTCAGGGGTTGGAATAAATTACAGAACTCTTCCTTGGATTCTTAACTCTGATTGTATCTTAACATCTAATTATCTGTTAATTGTTACAACTCATTGGTCATATTTAATCTCTTTATTGAAATTGATAAAAGTAAATGCACTCTTATTTATGTAAGAATAAGTTACGATCTTCCTTGAATTTCTTTAATGAATTTGTAAGCTGTCGAATTCTTATTTATTACTTATGTTGATTTTATCGATTTTATAATTGGGTACATGATGAAGGGTAGCATGTTAAATCGTTGTGTTGTTTAAGGATGATCGATCTCCTTTTATGTTTAGTTTGATATGTAATGTAACATGATGTCCTTACGTGATGGGTGAAGATTGATCTTCTTATGGATCCCTTAGACATGAGTGTATCTTAGACTTGTTGATGGTAATTACACTTATGATTTTTAATTTTTATTTAGCTTTGCCTTGTATGGATTTCTCTTAATCATTACCTGAAGGATGGATTTAGTAGATTAGATTAAACTTGAAATTAGGATAAATTATCTTGATGTTAAATGATGATTTTCCTTATTAGACAAATTGAACGATTTATGGTTTATACTGTGATGGGTCATTATTAAAAAAATGCATTGGTTATGGGTTGTTGGTTATTGGGTTAATGCGTTGATATATGTATCGTTATTCACCACAATGTTGTGTCATATTATGTTGTGCAGGTTGTCAATGTGTTAATATTGTTCATTAATATGTCGGATGATGTGCCAAGGTTGTCATTATTAATAGTAATTTATATTTCCTAATGAAAAATAAAAATGGTTGTCATAACGGAGGGATGTTACATATGGTATCAGAGCAGGTTCAACCTTGCGACTGTGGATAGCCACACCTTCCACTGAATTAAGCCCTTGATTATTACTCAATGCAAATTGAATTATTAACATGTCCTTGTAGTAATAACGGTTAGAGGATGTCATAGATATTCACAATGTGGTGTTGGAGAAGGAGGTACGACGCCTCTAGAAGCACTTATGCCCTAGGAGTCTAAACCCCAAGGGGAAGAACAATTCCTTGGGCAGGAGTTGATTGTAGTAAGGGATGTGTATGGTCTGACAAGGTCCTTCCAGGGAATGTCAGTGGCCTTGATTAATAATTTATATTGAGATGAGGCCAGGGCACATGTACCCATGTAGGTCCATAGCGCACCCCAACTAGACTAGTAGCATTCATGGAAAACTTGAGAGGGTTAAATTCCCGAGTTCACGAGTGTCATGAACGGCTCAACTGCCAAGGCATAGATGGAGAGAAAGGCGATGTGCTTTCCACTTTGCATTTACGACCTCCAACACAAAGGTCCATAGGGTGGTCTTTAGCTAAAGGGGAGCACTCTTTTATGGTGAAAGACTCTCATATATCAGTTAAACATGGTCGTCGAAGCCAGGTTATGGGAACGGTTCCGATAGAAGTATTTGTAAAAGGAATTCATTGAGTGTCAACTCGATGAGTTTGACGTCTTATGATGGTTGTATGATGTCGGATTATGAGACCAGATTTATGGATCTACTTCGGTATGCCCCGCATATGAACATGAAGAAGATGGAGATCAACAAGTTTGTGTTCGGCCTTAACTCCAGATTTCATGCAACGGTGAGGATCTAAATTCCTCAAATGTTGCATGATGCAGTCCATTAGGCCTCTTATTTGAAGAGGAATTGACCGTGGGAGTTAGGGCAAGAATTCTGCAAGATCATCTAGACTAACAACATCTGGTGCACCACAACATCAGACGCCAAATAGGAAATACATATTGGTATCAAGATACGTCTATAGAACCCTTGTTCATGACACCATGATGACGGGTTCCTTGGTAGAATACCCCTACAGGGCACCACCGCCAACAACTGTAGTTAGTATTGTTAGCAAAACATACCAGGATTTTAGGCTACTAACCCAACAACTTCTACTTCGAGGACCAGGAGTATATTACCAGAGACAGGGGATGGACATGTGGATATGCCACCCTACCAAAAGGATTTTATGGTTGAAAAGGCAAGAGCGGTCATGTGAATAGGACACACTATCATTGGGAATATGGGAAAGGGACATAGGATTCATGATCACGGTGAATAACTGTCAGGCCGAGCACCACTCCACTATGCTCGAGGTGTCAAGAACCATCTCCAACCAGAATTTTAGTATTTTTTATATTCTAGTGCTATGGAGAGATCTACTCCTAGTGTCGTGATGAAGGGATTCATGTAAAGGCATTCGATAGGATGAGCTTAAATTCATCGAAATGGATTTCGATGCCAACCAGATGTTTGGAGGAAGGGGTATGAACTATCGCTTTACCTAGGAAATAATGTAATGAAGTCTGACCTAAACGTCATGATCTTAAGATCTTATGATGACATGATTAGTATGACTAGTGGGAATCACATGATGCGAGACTAAATGGTAAGACAAAGCTGTTGAGATGGACTGATGGTGAGGGACTGACAAGTGTGATTGTAGGAAGGAACCAGGGAGTATCCATGAGGTTCATTTATTCCCTAAAGCTACAAAAGAGCATGCGCAAGGATGCAAGTTATATACATTCTTGGCGTTGAATGACTAGGGCATGGCAGAAGGATTAGAAAACCTTTTGATTGTACGAGAGTTAGCGGACATGTTCCAAGATGAGTTTCCAAGGTTGTATCCCAAAGGAGAACTGGAATTTATCGTCGACTTGATGCCAGGGACCGAATCGATAGAATAAATTTCATATCAGATGTCGACCCCTGAGTTACAGAAGTTGAAAATGCAACTGAAGGAGTTGTTAGACCTAGGACTTATATGTCCAAGTGAGTCACCTTGGGGTGCACCAATTATTTTCATATGAAAGAAGGATGGATCGTGGAGACTCTTCATTAACTATCGTAAATTGAACAAGGCAATGATCAAGAACCAGTATCCATTGCAATGGATAAACAATTTGTTTGATCAGATGAAGGGAGCGATGGTGCTCTCAAAGATCGACTTAAGATCAGGGTATCACCAGTTATGGATCAAGGAGGAAAATATTCCTAAGACCATGTTTAAGACGAGGTATGGACATTACAAGTTTATTGTTTATCCGTTTGGACTGACAAACTCCCCAAGGGTATTCATGAGCTTAATGAATGGGGTGTTTCGCAAATACTTGGACAAGTTTGTTCAAGTATTCATTGATGATATTTTGATATATTTTTGGACCATAGAAGAACATGGTGAACATTTGCGCTTGGTACTATAATGTCTATGAGAGAACAAGTTGTTAGGGAAACTGCCAAAATGTTTTTTTTATCAATCAAAGATTCATTATTTAGGGCATGTCATCTCTGGGAAGGTATCATTGTGGTTTCCACAAAGGTTGAGGCTATTATGGAATGGCCCATGCTGAAGAATGTCCCAGAAGTTCATAGATTCATGGGTTTAGCAGGATATTATTGATGGTTTGTCGAGGTTTTATCAAAGATAGCAAATCCGATTATGGAATTGCAGAAGAAGAACAAGAAATTTGTGTGGACCAAGAAATGCGTGAAATCATTTTGAAGGTTCAAGGAGTTGTTGATGACAATGTGTAATGTCCCCCACCTCTTGAGAGAGAGGTGATGAGGAGACTCAGTGGCCTGGGCACCCCCACTAGGTCATAGTCTAACACTAAGGGGGAAATTCAACTAGACTAAAGTTATATTTTTAAGTTGACTTGAGAAAGAAAAAGGATAAAAGGAGTAAAATATAACTCAACAAAAGAATAGAAGTTAACCCTGAGAGTTAACCTAACTCAACAGAGAATTAGAAGGAAAAGTATAAGTAAGAGGCTGGGGTGCACCTATTATTCATTTTGAATTTGGTATATTGTTTGTTATTTCTCTTGAGCATTCAGTTTGGGGGTTTTGCTGTATAAATCGTTGTGAGCAACTCAGGGGTGAAATACCCAGTCACCTTGTTCCACAACTTGGTCTCTGGGATGAAATATTCCTCCACACCATTCTAGTCTCAGCATATTTGCATCCAACGCTTCAGAAGGTAGTAGGGACGCATTGTTCTTGTGTTTCCAGCAAGGGCACACCATCTTCTAGAGGAGGGTTCGATCCAGCTTATCAGGAGAGCCTGTGGCCATTCCGACACTTGGGTTTTACTTGAAGGGGCAATATCAACATTTTAAGGGTTTTCCTGGAGAGTTATCACCATCAGATAATTAACTTTAGAGTGGGATGTCTTGGAGGGTAAGGGGACATCCTATGATTCAGTAAATCTCATATCTAGAAGGCTACATCTGGAATTTGAGTCTGAAACTTATCCTACAGGGTTTTCATAGCCCGATCTACACTCTTGGGGAGTTTCATGGCATTGGGATGCTTTTCTCATCAAGGCCGAACCACCTAGGTTTTCAGGCATCAAGGAGGGCACAACTTCAACAGAAGATTCAGAGTTTGGAAGGGTTTGCCTTGGGCGTTCAACTTGAGATTTTAGGAGGGTGATCCTACCACCCTGATCTATCATCTTGCCAAGTTTAGACTCATTTGGAGTCTTCCTTCAGTGGGATCGATTTATTGAGGGTTTCAGTTTTCCAGTGGAGTGTGGCATTCTTCAGCTAGAGAGTTGGCAGTCAGATTTGTTTGTATTGATCTTCATTTCCTATTCATCCTTTGGAGGCTTATTTTGTATCGACAGAGCATTTTGTAGCAACTCATATCTATTGTCTTTCCACCCATCTGAGGATTGTTCCAGATCGGCTATCTATTGTATTGATTCCATATTGCTCATAATAAAGGTTAGATCTTTGCTTGTGGTTCTATATCTTGGATGTATTGTGATCTTCATGTGTTGGATGAATCTGTATGAATGTACTTAATAATGGGATAACTCAATAAACACCTGCACATCAACAAATCAGTGGTAAGTGGTTCCAAGCGAAAAATTTGTCTTGGGATCATTACAGTGGTATCATAGCTTCGATCCTCCAAAGCTATGGAGGGATCGGTGCATACAGAGGTACAACGATATCTTTATGGGTCGAAGGAAGAAACCAAGCAGTGAAACAGAGGATGAAATGGAAGGGTCATGGGATGGCCATGAGCCTCAAGGCTTGGCTCTCATAGCAGCCGAATTTGACAAGTTCCAGCAATCCGTCAATCGCACAGAAAGCACATTGGTCCAACACTTGGATAAGTACCATGAAAAAAGAAGAAGGGGACAGTCCAAACTTTCTGAAACTTTGAAGAGCATTGACGAGAACTTGTAGATAATGAACAAGAATCAATACAAGCTAAATGAACTTCTGATGCAAGTGACCCATCAAGGGAAGAACCCTGATACGTATGGGAATAAAGAGGCTGGTGGATCTGACGGAGTCCATGAGGAGATCATATATAATCCAGAGAAAGTCCCCAGATCCGAAGGAGGTTTGGAAGGAGACACGACCCAGGGTTAGATGGGTAGCAGGGTCAATCCTAGGCAATACATGCCCATGTTCACAGATGAACAACTTGGCCGACATTCAGGTAGCATAGCTAACCCTAGACCGTACATGCCCACATTCATAGATGAACAAGGGCAACAAGAATAGGTTGAAGACTTTATGGAACAGTTGGTGAGGAGTACCAAGGAGTACTACAGTTTGGATATGAGGGTCCAAATATAGATGTCCCTAGATTAGTATTTCCAACTCAGGTTCAGAAATCAAACAAGGACGAACCACATGGGCAGTTTTGAGTTTGAACGAAGACCAGGGAAGATAGAGATTCCATACTTTGATGGGATGGCCAAGATGACAACCCAATATTGGGTGAAAAAGTTGGATACCTACTTGTAGCTCAATCTTATGAGGGAAATGGAGGACATCAAGTTTTCCACTATGTACTTGGATGGCAAGTCTCACGACTGGTGGTATCATGGACTCACCACACTCGGCCACAATCAGATTGTGTCCTATACAGAATTCACTTAGAAGCTTATTGATAGATTTGATCAAGGAGATCCTGAGCTACATTTCCGGGAGCTCACCCAACTCAAGCAAACAGGTACGGTCGAGGCATATATTGATGAATTTCAGAGGTTGGCAGTGATGGTGCAAGATATGTCCCCAACCAGACTCATGACGCTTTTCACAGAAGGGTTGATGGAACCCTTAAAGGGTTGGGTAAAGGCTTTCAAGCCTACCAACCTATAGGTGGCCATTTGGAAGACAACGAATTTGGGTCCAGCTGCTAAATCTAAATTCATACCTAGACCACCTCTTAACAGTGGAGGAAGATACCAAAGACCTCCAATGAATCAAGGAGGACGTGACCCAAGGGGTTTTGATAGGGGTCATGGCAGAGTGGATGAGAACACCCAGAGGGAGTTGAGACAGAAGCAACTTTGCTTCACTTGCAAAGAACCATGGAACCCAACACCCAAATGCATGGGTCGGGGTCAGGTACACTACATTGAGTTCACTTCAGACAATGAGGAGGAAGATGAGGTTGTCTAGATACAAAACATGGAGACAGAAACCATTGAGGTAGTAGAGGAGGAGAGGATCACATGACAGGATAGTATGGCCACCTTGGAATCTATCAGTGGAGTGCCCAAGTATAATACCTTTTGAATGAGGGGGGTCTTGTAGGGACAGAGAGTTTTGGTTTTGATTGATGGCGGAGCTTCCCACAACTTCACTGATGCAACATTACTGAAGAGGAGACACATACCCACAGTAGAATTTGAAGGATTCAAGGTGGAGGTTGCATGAGGAAGTACTATTCCATGTGATAGATACATTCCGAGCATGAAGATTACCCTGGGTAGGCATGAACTGACACAGGACGTCTATGTCATGGACCTTCCAGATACCAACATCATCCTAGGGGTTCAGTGGCTTAACACATTGGGACCTATCACCACCAACTACAAAATGATGGAAATTTCATTCACAGAGGAAGGTGGACGAAAGGTAGTGCCGAGGGGCATGATAGGGAATGCTACAAAGGTAGTCATGGCCAAGAGGATGCAGGCCATCTTCCGAAGAGAAGAGATAGTATACACAATCGAATGTAGGGTGGTGACACATGTGGATGAACAAGGCAAGGTTCACTACACCCCAGAGATCAAAGAAATCCTTGACAGGAACCACAAGTTGTTTGGGCCTATTCCTCCAGGGGTACCACTAGATAGGGGGTTTGAGCACATTATTGATCTAGAGGAAGGGGCCAAACTGGTTATCACAACACCATACAGACATCCTAAGAAGTACAAAGATGAGATAGAGAAGGCCATCAAGGAACTTCTGGACATGGGGCACATCAGGCCCAACAATAGCCCTTTTTCTTCTTCAATAGTGTTGATGAAGAAGAAAGATGGCACTATGAGGATGTGCATTGACTTTGGGGCTTTGAAAAAAAAGACCATAAAAAATAGGTACCCGATACCCAATATTGATGAACTATTGGACGAACTGCATGAGGCCATCTACTTCACTAAGATTGATCTTCGCTTTGGTTATCATCAGATCAAGATGAGGGAGGAATGCATCTCAAAAAAAATTTTTAGATGTCACTACAACCATTATGAGTTTTTGGTGATGCCCTTTGGCTTAACCAACACCCCTGCTACATTCCAATCATGTATGAACCATGTGTTCAACAAGCAACTGAGGAAATACCTGTTGGTATTTTTTGATGACTTGCTTATCTACAACAAGACGTGGGAGGAGCATCTCAGGCATGTGGATCAAATTTTGTGAATCATGGAGGAACAATCACTGTATGCTAAGGAGTCCAAATGTGAGTTTGGAATGACAGANTCAATAGTGTTGATGAAGAAGAAAGATGGCACTATGAGGATGTGCATTGACTTTGGGGCTTTGAAAAAAAAGACCATAAAAAATAGGTACCCGATACCCAATATTGATGAACTATTGGACGAACTGCATGAGGCCATCTACTTCACTAAGATTGATCTTCGCTTTGGTTATCATCAGATCAAGATGAGGGAGGAATGCATCTCAAAAAAAATTTTTAGATGTCACTACAACCATTATGAGTTTTTGGTGATGCCCTTTGGCTTAACCAACACCCCTGCTACATTCCAATCATGTATGAACCATGTGTTCAACAAGCAACTGAGGAAATACCTGTTGGTATTTTTTGATGACTTGCTTATCTACAACAAGACGTGGGAGGAGCATCTCAGGCATGTGGATCAAATTTTGTGAATCATGGAGGAACAATCACTGTATGCTAAGGAGTCCAAATGTGAGTTTGGAATGACAGAAGCCCTCTGTTTTAGACACATCATCGGGGCAAAGGGGTATAGGTACATCAGAAGAAAATACAAGCCATCATGGAATGGCCTACTCCTAAGACACTCATCAAATTGAGAGGATTTATGGGTATGTGCACGTATTACATGAAATTTGTCGAAGGATTTTCTTAGTTGTGTGCACCTTTTACTGATTTGACTAAGAAGGGAGCCTTCAAGTGGGATGAGGAGGCCCAAATAACGATGGACAAGATGAAGGAAGTGATGAGTACGTGCCCAGTATTATCCCTTCCAGATTTCAGTCTTCCATTTACCTTGGAGTGTGATGCCTCTGGGGAAGGAATAGGGGTCATACTGATGCAGAAGATGCACACTCTTTCCTATGAGAGTCATAAGCTCATGGGTCTCGAGCTACTCTACAACATTTATGACAAAGAAATGCTAGCTATCATGCATGCACTAGCCAAATTCTGGCAATACTTGGTTGGTGCTAGGTTTGTGGTCAAGTCAGATCATAACAGTCTCAAATACCTATTGGAGCAAAAGGATTTGAATGAGAGGTAGAAAAAATGGGTAAGCAGAATACAGGCCTATGACTTTGACATTGAATTTTTCAAAGGGAAGAACAATGTGGTGGATGATGCATTATCCAGGAGGCCATCCATCTTTTCCATGACCAGGGTATCAGTTGACTGGAAAGACCATCTAGTGATGTAGTATGAAAAGGATCAGTTCGCATGCCAGCTATTGGATGGGCAGGTACAAGATGAAAACTTGAATATTATGAATGACCTCATCTACTATAAGGACTGAACCTTCTTGGTTCTTGAATCGACCTTCAAGGCTAAGATATTGCAGGCATACCATAACTCACCAATGACAGGATATTAGGGGATCAACAAGACGTATAGGCAAGTGAGGGAATGGTTCTCATGGAGGGGCCTCAAGGAGGATGTGATTAAGCATGTCAAGGAGTTTACTACATGTTAGGAGAACAAAGATGAGCACACACATCCACTAGGACTACTACAACCCTTACCCATTCCGGAGCACAAATGGGAGAGCATATCCATGGACTTCAACACCAGGTTGCCAAAGACAGAAGGGAAGGACTGCATTTTTGTAGTGGTGGACAGGTTGACCAAGTTTGCACACTTCTTTGCCATAGCTTTTGACTTTAGTGCTGCACAGGTATCCAAACTATTCTTTAGGGAGATCTTTAGGTTGCATGGCCTCCCCAAGGCCATTGTCAGCGACAGGGATAGCAGGTTCATGAGTACATTCTGGCAGGAATTATTCAGGTTGGTTTGTATGACTTTGACCCCTAGTACTAGTTATCACCCTCAGACGAATGAACAGACGAATATAGTCAACAAGTGGGTGGAAGGCTACCTTGGAAATTATGTGGCAGGACAATAGAAAGTGTGGGCCAGATGGTTTCATTTAGGAGAGTACTGCTACAACACTACCCAACACATGTCCATAGGTATGTCACCATTCAGGGCCTTGTATGGTTATGACCCTTTATCTTTTGGGGAGATTGCTTTCGGTGATAGAAGAACACCTATGGTACAGTATTGGATACAACAGAGCTAGGACATTCTCAGGGAGCTGAAGGATCATCTACAGAAAGCATAGAAAAAACAAAAAGTCCAAGTAGACAAACATAGGGTTGATCGTACTTTCGAGGTTGGTGACCTAGTCTACCTACGACTCCAACCATATAGACAAGTGTCCATCAAAAGGAGTGGAGAAAACAAATTATAGCCATGTTTCTTTGGGCCCTATAGAGTCAGCAGGAAGATAGGAGCCATAGCTTATGAGCTGGAGCTTCCTCAGGGCAGCAAAATACACAACGTCTTCCATGTCTCCTGCCTTAAGAAAGCCTTCGGCCAACACATCAGACCCATTGAGGTATTACCTCGCATGGATGAGGAGGGACAAATTGTTTTGATTTTGGAGGAGGTATTAGAAGTCTGAGAGAAGAGGCTCAGAAACCAAAGCATCAAGGAGTACCTAATCATATGGAAGGATTTACCCATTGAGGATGCCACCTGGGATAAGGAACACGTGGTAAGAGAAGAAGGTTTGGAATTACTTGAGGACAAGCAATTTCAAGCAGGGGAGACTATAATGTACCCCACCTCTTGAGAGAGAGGTGATGAGGAGATTTAGTGGCCTGGGCAACCCCACTAGGTCATAGTCTCGCACTGAGGGGGGAAGTCAACTAGACTAAAGTTATATTTTTAAGTTGACTTGAGAAAAAAAAAGGATAAAAGGAGTAAAAGATAAATCAATAGAATAATAGAAGTTAACCCTGAGAGTTAACCTAACTCAACAGAGAATTAGAAGAAAAAGTATAAGTAAGAGTCTAGGGAACACCTATTATTCATTATGGATTCGGTATATTGTTTACTATTGCTCTTGAGCATTCAGTTTGGGGGTTTTTCTATACAAACCCTTGTGAGCAACTCAACGGTAAAATACCCACTCACCTTGTTCCACAACTTGGTCTCGGGGATGAAATATTCCTCCACACGATTCTAGTCTCAGTATATTTCCATCTAGTGCTTCAGAAGGTAGCAGGGTCGTATTGTTCTTGTGTTTCCAGCAAGGGTGCACCATCTTCTAGAGGAGGGTTCGATCCAGATTATCAGGAGAGCTTGTGGCTATTCCGACACTTGGGTTTTACTTGCAGGGGCACTATCAACATTGTAAGGGTTTTCTTAGAGAGTTATCACCATCAGATAATTAACTTCAGAGTGGGACGTCTTGGAGGGTAAAGGGATGTCCTATGATTTAGTAAATCTCAGATCTAGAAGGCTAGACCTGGAATCTAAGTCTGAAACCTCTCCTACAGGGTTTTCATAGCCCGATCTACACTCCTGGGGAGTTTCAGGGCATTGGGAGGCTTTTCTCATCAGGGCCGAACCACCTAGTGTTTAAAGCATCAAGGAGGGCGCAACTTCAGTAGAAGATTCAGAGTTTGGAAGGGTTTTCATTGGGTGTTTAGCTTGAGATTTCAGGAGGGTGATCCTACCACCCTGATCTATCATGTTTTCGAGTTTGGATTCATTTGGAGTCTTCCTTCAGTGGATCGATTTATTGAGGGTTTTAGTCTTCTAGTGGAGCTTGGCATTCTTTAGCTGGAGAGTTGGCAGTCAGATCTGTTTGTATTAATCTTCATTTCCTATTCAGCCTTTGGAGGCTTATTTTGTATCGACAGAGCATTTTGTAGCAACTCATATCTATTGTCTTTACGCCCATCTAAGGATTGTTCTAGATCGATTATCTATTGTATTGATTCCATATTGCTCATAATAAAGGCCATATCTTTTCTTTTGTTTCTATATCTTGGATGTATCATGATCTTCATGTGTTGGATGAATCTGTATGAATGTACTTAATAATTGGATAACTCAATAAACACCTACACATCAACAAATCAATGGTAGTTAGTGATTCAAAGAGAAAAATTTGGCTTGGGATCATTACACAACGTGGATACTAAGTGTCCCTAACATGGAAAAGGACTTCTTGGTATGTAGCAACACATCTGAGGAAGTCTTAGGTAGAGTCTTGATGCAAGACGATCGAGCGATTGCCTACATCTCGAGGAAGTTAGGAAAGCATGAAGAGAACTATGCAATGACCGATTGGAAGTTGTTATCCATTGTGTATTCCCTGAGAGTGTGGATACACTACCTGATTGGATGAAAATTCAAACTAAAAATGGACCACTAACTTGAACGTTCGACAAGGGTGTTGGTCATAACTTCTCAGAGAGTACGATTTTGAGATTACATACTTAAAATAAATCGTTAACAAAGTGGCAGATGTGTTGAGTCAGAGACCATGCATATATTTGGTGATACCTCTTCAGACGAATCTATGTGAAAGGATTCTAATTGTACAACGCGATGATGATTGGTATGAAGAGGTTAAGGAATTTATCGGACAAAACACCATGTTGATACCAAAATTTGAGGGATTTATGGTGGACAATGAGAGATCATTGAGATATATTAACCAGATTTACTTACCACCCAATGACAAGTAGAGAATGTTTTACCTTAAATGAAGCTCTTAGAGTAGTGTACATGGTTCATCTTGGAGTCAGGAAGATGAGGGCAGAACTTAATTCCTCATTCTTTTGGTAGGGATGAAGGCAGACATAGTTATCTACATGACAAGTTGTCTTGGACGTCAACAAGTGAAGGTTGAAAGTAGACATCTGATATAATTACTATAGCCAAACACTTTTCCAGAATCGAAATGGGAGCTCATTCCGATGAACATTATGGTTGGATTGTTGTAGACGACAAGGAGGCACGACTAGATTTTTGTGATAGTTGACACTCTGACGAAGAGTGCACACCTTTGTCCCTGTGTGTATGATGCATCAAGTGCTAGGTATAGCTAGAGTGTATATAAACAAGATATTGAGACTATCAAGCATACCAAGAGAATCATATACGATAAGGGAATCGGTGTTTGCAAGACGATTTTGGACGAGTTTTCCAAGAGGCCTTGGGAACACCACTGAACTTTAAGTCCAGCACGTCCCTGAGTTAGACAGGTTGACTGAAGGAGCACACCAAATTTGGAAGTTTGCGTGGCATATGTGTGTGTTTGGACTAACAAAAACATTGGGAATAGTTCTTTTCGTTGGTCATGTTGGCATGCAACCAGGGGTGATTTTAAGAACCCCCCTTAAATTTATATGTATAATAAATGGGCAAATCCCCATGATACATAGGAAAAATTGAGGGCTATTTTATCAATAATATAAAATGTATATATAATTTTTTGG
>SNQJ01S0070339.1:0-10654 GCA_010110895.2 Picea sitchensis | reverse complement strand
ACCCTGTACACGATTTTTACCTTAAAATAAATTATGGGCTAATAAAATAAGTTTAAAAAAATCACTCTAATACAAAAAATTCGTCCAATAAAAAATTAGAGGCCCCTTAATTTCGCCCATGGGCAAAATTTCGCCCCTAAAATAATCTATGCATGCAACAACAACCATCAAGGTACTGTTAAGATGACACCATTGAGTTTCTCTACAGGTGACCATGTCAGACGCATGTGAGCTGGGATAGACTTGAGGATGGAGTCCTGGTAGGACCAAAAGCGATCCAAGAAATGGAAGAACAAGTACAAAAGATAAGAAAAAGGGTTGGAAGAAGCGCAAGATCGGAAAAAAGGGTTTTGTCGATGCACATCGTGTGATGATAATTATGAAGGGCCTAACAACTAGTCGTGCCTCATTCTTTGAGGCGTTGTGTTATGTTTATCTTGTATATTTGTGTGACTTTAGGTCAACGATCCTATGCACGTGATTGACTTGAGTTCTTGGTGGATGTTGGGTGAGGGTGCGCTCGCAGTGGAGCCAATATGCTCTATGGACCATTGCATTCGACTGCTATGGTGTTGAATTGTCGATCAGTTCAAGGTCCAGTGGGACAATTGTAGTCCACACTCGACTACCTGGGAGGACGCATATGATATGCATCAGTAGTTTCCATTTCTATTTGATAGCTAGACATTTAGATATTGTGAGGTACTTTATTTATGCACTTGTGTATTGTGAAACTTTGGGATGAAGTTTAAAACAAGAGGGGGTGTATGTAACATCCCTCTCTTCCACACACCTGATTTGACTTATTATTTGAGGACACTTGTGTGCAAGTGATTCGGTTCATTATATGATTGATTGTTTCACTTATGGATTATGATGATGTTGGGATATGATGATATGCTATTTGATTATATAAGTGTTGACATGTGTTATTGACTGTTTTCTCTTGAGTGTGCAGGACTATTGATAGATTGAGGATGTCAATGTCATCAATGGACAACCTTGGACTCTGGACCGAGTTAGGGAGTGGATGGTTATGTTTTGAGTATTTTGTTATTGCATATGTGACATATGGCTGGTATATTATGATGTTGTTTATGGATCACTGACATGTTTTGTTGATGGATGCAAGTTGGCGATAGCTTGCTAATCAAACTCACATTTGGAGTAAAGGGGTCATAAAGGATAAACATAGATATTGAGGGAGAAGTGTGGCAATAGCCCTGCCATAGCCTACTAGCACTCCCATCATGTCTCGAACTGTAGGTTAACTATTACCTAGTTCGAAAGATCCATGATGTCGTGAGGGAAGACTGAGATAGTCGCTCACGAAGATTCTAAGGGGTGCACAATAAGGCATAATTCTTATTATTTAGAGGCCCTTAGTATCTCACAAGGTCACCTAATGGAGTATTGACTCCAAGAGTTTGGCATCTACCAAAATCAGTCTAAAGGCGAGTGACACCCTTGGAACACGTAGTGCATCTTGAAGGGCATGTCGTGATGTTAAAAGCGGGTCAGTCAATGAACCTAGGTGCCTAGAAAACAATATCTTACCTTGACATGGTCAACCCTAAATTAATTATTTATAAGTAAAGTTTATTAAATTATAACCTTTCCCTTAAAAAATGCTAAGCCTAGTTGAATTTGAAGCCTAGGTCCAAGTAGGATAAGAGGACTAAAAATTAATTAAATAATTAATAAAAGGGGGGATGATGAAAAGAAAAGGGGGAAAATTAAATTTATAATTTAAAGGAGTATTAAATTATCTAAAAAATTAATTGTTATCTATGTGCAAAACTTGCAAAATTCGAACTTAGATAAAAAGAGGAATATAAATGCAAAAGGAATCTGGAACATAGAAAGAAATATATTCTAAAGAACTTTCCAAAAATGAAGTCAACTAAACTTTAAGAAGGGTGTCAGTCATTAAAGGAAATTGAGGGAATAAAGGGACTACAATGAGCATTTTTAAGAATTCTTTTAGGTGGGTGAGGGAAATTGACAATTTAATTAAATAAATTAAATGAATTTCTGGTGCAACTAAAGGATTAAGTGACAAGTGTACGAGGGAGAATATTTCCTAATTAATTTTTAATAAAATAATTTAATGTGCAATTGGAAAGGTCACTAAGAGGAAATCTATAAAAGAAATGCAAGAGAAGAGGAAATGATCACTTTTTCGCAAGCATAAGGTTATGTTGTCAGATTTTTATTAACTGAATTTTTCTTGTGGGAGTTTGGATACCCAACTCGGATAGGAGTGGTATCTTGACCTTGCGAGGTGAACTGGACGCTAGCTTATCCTCTGGTTTGTGTGAGTTATCATAATTTCACCATAATTTTATTTTATTTATAAACTTGATTCAACAAGTCCTTCAAAGATTTTATTGAACTCTAGATGATAAATTTCTGAAAATTGTTGTCATCTTGATTCCTCAAATGATTAATGGCTACCAGGATATATACCCACAATGTTAATTTATTAGATGTTATCAATGATTGCATGTCATAGTTTTAGTTAATTTATTATTTTTGTAGACGTGATTTATGCATAAATGTCTTGTGTTGCATGTGGAGAAGATTGTGTATTTATATGGTTGTTTTTGGGAAAAACCCTCAAGAAATGAATAACCCTTATGATTACTGTTTCAGATTTCAATTTCTGGAAACACAACTCTGTTTACGATGTTGTCAGAATTTTTAATTATTTGTTGTTAAAACCCCCTTCTCAAATTGAATTGGTAGATTTGTTTTCACTCTGTAGTGGTTAAAATTTTCCTGGAATGAGGATTGCGTGGAGGCTCTATGACCACTGCTAATTGAAACAATGGTACCAATTTAAATCTCCTTTGATTGTTTCCAATCAATCCATAGTCGAAAATCTTTATCACTGCAAGGTTTTACAGAATGGAATTTGGAAAATATTATGATCGTTGTGTTTAGATGCTACCCTAACTTCATAAAACAAATTTAACTTACAAAGGGGAAGGAAAAATGATTAACCATGTGTAGTAAATTTCTTCCACTTCTTAGAACTTAGAACCTCCTTTTGTTCGTTTCCTTTATTACTATTTATATATTACAGTTTGATGTATTGGCCAATTAGCTACCCAAAACGAATATGTAGCTCACACATGTTTCACTTTGTAGGCAATCCGAATTTTAATTTTTGAGTTCATTGTCATCCTTAAATAACCCAAAATTTACCATTGGAATGAAATATTTTCCTCTTTGTGAATCCTTTATTATTTTCTTTTATAAATTTCAATTTTATGTTCACATGATTCACTGTAGAAATGTCGATGTCTAGAAAATTTCTCCTTGTAGAGTCCTTGGAAGCGACCTCCACTTTGGATGATTGAATTTAAATATCTCTGCATGTTAACTTATTTCTCGAAACTAATTTTTTTCCCTTACACTACCCAAGCTTGTAAAGCTTATTAATTTGTGAGCAGGTTAAGTGCTATCAAAGATTTCATCTTTGTTCGTTGTGGATTCCTTTGCTATCCCTTAGAAACAATCCCAAAATTTTTGGAGCGTTTATGTTCTATATATTTCCTTTTTTATTTTTATTTTGAAGTATTTAATTCATGGAACGATTTTTGGGGCTGCAGCAATAGCTCCACCTTCCTGAGTACTTATGTGGTTATTTATTGTCTTTTCCTTTAGGCTCAACCTTTCCTGAACTCTCTTCGCTAACTGAAAAATTAAATTCGAATTTCCCAGAAATGTAGTTCTGTATGGAATGTCAAATTAAGTGTCAATTGGAGGGTCTGAGTAAGTGTCAGATAGAGTGTCAGATTAAGTGTCAGATGGACTGTTGGAATAAGTATCATATGGAGTATCAGATGGAGTTCTGGAACGAATTTCAGAGTTATTGCACACTGGATCCAGGGATGGGATAGATCCTGAAATTCCTCCTTGTTTCCTTACCTTGGTTTTGTGTTTTAGCCTATGAATATCACCATTAACGGTCAATTAAGTTTTTCTTCCTAAATTTTAAACTGATTGATGAGTTTTCCTATGAGTGCTTTATTTATGGTTTACATAAGACTTTTGATTTCTTAGATCACTGTTGGAAATTCTATGTATGTGCTTCACCTCTGGAGAAAACCATTTTGCTTGCTGGAACTTCCTAAAACCTTTTTAATTGCTACAAGAACCTAGTTGTATGTTCATCAAAGTCACTTCATTAGTATTCATTGAGGTCTGGTTGTTAGCCTCGAACACCTATAATGATGTTCCCTTACCTTTAACCTCTTCCATTCTGACTGCAACTCTACCCACATCGATTGCTTTATGTTTTGAATTTTGTTATCAGAAATTTGTTTTGTAACAGGGTTCAGATGGAGGATTGGATGAAGGTCTGGACGAAGGACCAGATTGAGGTTCAAATTGAAAACTAAATCGTGTTTTTTTCATAGGTTCAGGGGTTTGAATAAATTCCAGAACTCTTCCTTGGATTCTTAACTTTGATTGTGGCTTAACATATAATTATATGTTAATTGTTACAACTGATTGGTCATATTTAATCTCTTTAATGAAATTGAGAAAATTAAATGCACTCTTATTTATGTAAGAATAAGTTATGATCTTCCTTGAATTTCTTTAATGAATTTGTAAGTTGTCGAAATCTTATTTATTTCTTATGTTGATTTTATCGGTTTTATAATTGGGTACATGATGAAGGGTAACATGTTAAATCATTGTGTTTTTTAAGCATGGATGATGTCCTTTTATGCTTAGTTGGATATGTAAGGTAACATGATGTCCTTACGTGATAGGTGAAGACTGATCTTCTTATGGATCCCTTAGACATGAGTATAGCTTAGACTCGTTGATGGTAATTACACTTATGATTCTTAATTTTTATTTAGCTCTGCCTTGTACAAATTTCTCTTAATCATTACCTGAAGAATGGATTGAGTAGATTAGATTAGACCTAGCACTAGCATGAATTATCTTGATGTTAACTGATGATTTTCCTTATGAGAAAAATTGAGCGATTTATGGTTTATACTATGATGGGTCATTATTAAAAGAATGCATTGGTTATGGGTTATTGGTTATTGGGTTAATGTGTCGATATATGTATCATTATTCGCTGCAATGTTGTGCCATATTATGTCGTGCAGGTTGTTAATGTGTTAATATTGTTCATTAATATGTCGGATGATGTGCCAAGGTTGTCATTATTAATAGTAATGTATATTTCCTAATGAAAAAAAAAAAAAAACGGTTGTCGTAACAGAGGGTTGTTACATTTGATAACACGTAGATTATCATCACATTGATGCCAATGTTGTTTGAAACAACAAGAAGAAAATGAAAGGGAGTGATCAACAAATATGCATAAAATCAAGAAAAGAGAAAGAATCATTCTTAAGAACAAAGGAGAGGGGATTTGATGATGCAAAAAATTGAATGAATAGAGTTACAATTCTTACTATTGTAATCCTAGCTTTAGATTTTATGATGTTGACAAGGCCCATTTTGTGCGGGTTTGTATCTAAACTTAATCAAGAACATAAAAATTAGAAAATTCCATTGAGCTTAATAGAGTGTGTTATCCCAAACAAAATTACTAACATAGTATTGTGTAAAACAAATAAAAACTATTCATCATCTTTATAAGCAGTTTAAGATATTTACATTCAAGTATTAATAATATGTTTACATTGATATCCATCACAACAATAGGGATGTCAAAACTACATACTAAGTGGTCAAGAGGCAAACAAATGTACTCAAATAATAATCAAATATTAGATACAAATGCTATAACCATGTCAGGACTAATAATAAACAAACACGTAGCAATACCAACTCAACAAAAAAATTATGAATCAACATGTTAGATACCTTTAAAGAGATTGAATAAGTGAATATGAAGAAAGAGATATGAACTCATTTCCTTGGATTTGCTTGATGTCTATCATTTTCTCTTTGTTTTCTCTTCAAAATTACCTTTGAACCACACATTTGCAGTTAATCATGCTAGTAAGCTTCCAATGCCTTTGTAATTTACATCTATAACACATAACTAATTATTTCAATGTTTTATATAGTCAATAGCAAAGGAATACCACGGTGATTGTGATATCTAAACACATTAAATATTGATACTAAATTTGATGTCAATTCACGGAAAGTTCTAATATTATGTCAAAGGGTTCGAACATAGTTCCATGCTTATTAGGCATGACACTAGTTGCTTAAAAATTTTCGTCAGTACAATCTGCCTATGCAATTTCACTCCTCATTGACCTGGGGCACTTTTTAAATCACCATTTCCAAAAATATGCGACAAAATTACAGTAAAGAGATCGGGAAGAAGGGAGGTTTAATGGTAAAAAACTATTAATTTACCTTTGTGTGTTTTGAAGAGATGGAAGAGTCGCCTGCACACATACGCGGGAATTAACATCTTAATATTCTAAATTTATACTTTCTTTTGAATTTGTTTAGGACTTTCTGTTTTCATCGGTTCTACATTGGTCTTGTGTTTGTCTTGAGCTCATGCGATGAGCTCAATTCGGATATGATCAGAATTATTTTGACTCTTTACAATCATCACCAATAGCCTTTAATTTCAGGTCATCACAGCCCATCCTTTTACAGTTTCACTTAATACATTCCCAATGACATAAGGCACTCCTTAAAATTGTGAATCATCATTGCTCAAAGGGATCCAACAAAGTTACTTAATAGAGGTGGGGGAGATTTAATGGTAAAATCCTATTAGGTAATCTCTACATGTCGAAGAGAGCGTAGACAGGATGTAAGATTAAAAGAGAATACCATTCTCTACATGTCGAAGAGAGCGTAGACAGGATGTAAGATTAAAATAGAATACCATTCTTTACAGGAAAATAGGTAAAAAAAAAAACAGTACGACTTCAATATGGAAGTATACATCTCATATATAGGATAATATGCGTTTTGTTCTAAATTTTAGAGAATTTCAACCTCAGGAATGTGCAGTAAATGAGAAAATATAATTCCTTCCTTAAAAGTTTGGGGATTTAGTTTATATTTATAGGTTTTTTAAGTTTTTTAAAATGTTTTGGGGGGTTTTAGAGACGTTATTTTGTGTTTATGAGTAGACAGGTATCAAGGACATGGGGTATATTATCAAAGATAGTTAGAAGTTACCCAAACTGTACAAAAAAATTAGTTGAATTTTCGCTGCCAAATTTCCCTACAGAAAATGCCAATTCGGCAGAATCTTGCTACTCTGATATCCGCTACATAGATTGGAAATGACACTTTTTTTTTTCAAATTTATAGTTCCTTTGAATTTGTTTGGATTTGTCTGTTTTCACCAGTTCTACATTTTGTCTTCAGTTGGGCTTGAGCTCCTCGGACCCATGTTTCAATGAGAATTGCTTAGTTGTGTCAGAGTAATATACCTTGTTGATTATGTAAAGTTTTTAGGAAATGAATAGATTGTAATTTTCCAAAATGAAACTATTATTAACAAATGGTCAGGTTGGCTTGTTCTATTCTATCTCATTTGGTTCCACATATTCTATGGTTGGTAATTTTATGTAAGCAAATTGTTGGTTGAAAATGTTTCACTATCTCATTTGGTTCCACATATTCTATGGTTGGTAATTTTATGTAAGCAAATTGTTGGTTGAAAATGTTTCATAGTTGACACTCGGCTCATATCAACTAATCATTGGTTGATAATTGTTGCTCCAAGATTGACCGAGAGGAAAGATAGCTTATAATTCCATAGCAAAATCTTTAATTCGCAAACCTTAAACCAATTTACACAATTTTGTAAAGATATTATTGTTTACATATTTTTTCACCGTTTTCTCTCATCAGTACAGAAAGTTCAAAGGGCAAGTGTGGATTTGATATACCTAAAAGGACACTGGTGTATACTATACTTTTTTAGTAGGAAAAAATACTTATATTAGTAAAATATAAAAAGGTCTTATACAATATCAGTCTTCAGAAACAACATTATCAAAGCCCTTTTAAACAGAGCTATATAAAGTTTTGATTACAAAAAAATGCTCCAAAAAGACATAAGGTACTTATTTCTTACATAGATAATTTTGATAAAATGGGAAAGTAGAGTGATATAAACAGATATTATATTACTTTAATATCAATACAATGGACTCTATTATATAGAGTGTACAGGTTGTTATCAGATCTAACTTATTCTAAAGATAACTGGAGAGGTTGAGAAAATATCTCAACCACACACCAAACTAGGATCTCACCAATCCAACTCTTTAACAACGTCTTAATAATAGGATCACACAACTCACGTAGAGATGAACTCTACCTCTCAATATATTAGCAAGTATGTTAGATAAGTAGGAATTATATATTCCAACACTCTCCCTTAATGACTACTTATCTAAATATCTATGTGGTCATATCTTTGTGTTCTTCCTCTTGTACCTGCATCTGATTATTGACATCCATATAAAGAGAAATCCATCTACCTGAATACATGGGTCATACATGGGTCATCAGCCGCTGTAACCGCCGGTTCTACAGGAATCCTTTTCAGCTACATGGTTCATTCAACCATTCTTCCTCATAGCTCTCCCTTCATCACATCATCATCAACCTGGGTTTTTGTCGGCTTACCCATAACCATGCTCTGGGTTTTCTTGGATTACCCTCAACCATGCACCGGGTTTTCTTGGATTACCTGTAACCATGCTCTGGGTTTTCTCGAATTACCCTCAACCATGCATTAGGTTTTCTCGGATTACCTGTAACCATGCTTTACATAGTGGTTTCTAGATTGCCACGAACTTTTCACATTAGGAGGTATACAATGGCTTAGGTACATAGAATTTTCTAAGACCACTACATCAAAATATCCTAGTCTTGTTTTCAATTACATGTCTCACAAATAACATAACTATGCATACCTTCAAACAAAAAAAATATCAATAACAATACTTGTAAAATCATAACTCAATCACACTTCTCACAATCAACACTCTGTGAGTCCAACGGAATGGACACGTACACCTCACTTCATTTAGCTATAACACCTCCATGTAATGGCGTGAACAACAACAAACTCCAACAATAACAATCTCTCGCTTTACAACTCCTCAGCAATTGCAGCTCCTCTCCAAATATCATTGACAATGATTTGTCACACGCCCTTCAACCTCGCCCTGTCCTCGTGATTGTAGGATAAATCCCACATTTCAACATTTGACTGGTCATGCAAAGTGACTGATTTTACTCCCGCCAGTATAACATTCTTTGCAACGTCAGCGCCAAGACCTTGAAGGCTAGAGATAAGAACATTCGCACCAAATAGGCGCTGCATAGCCTCCTTCCCATAAACTGCCAGTTGTCTGCTATGCAAATCTTCGTCTATGTCTACATCAGGTGAGTTACCATCACCGGCCATGTTCATGTCTTGATTTATCACCACACTAGTGCTCTTAGGACGCAGCCTCTTCACTGAATTACCTATGGCTTCTTCACGTATTCAACGCGCGGCTCCATCTCAAGCGATGGCAGCAACAACTATCTCAGAAAATCGCTCACCCCGTTTTTGTGACACATCTGGACAACTTCAACAATAGTGCAACAGCAGCCGCAGCACGCTCGCTGTAATGTCCTCTGGCAATGATCCTGTCAAAGAGCTCTCCACCCTCGCAGAGCTCCATGACGAGATGCACAGCTTGGTCGTCCTCGTACGTAGTTTTCAAGGTAACAATGTTGGGATGCTGAGGCAAATTGTTCATTATAGCTACTTCTCGCCTCACATCTTCAATATCTATCGCCGTCCTGAGATTCCGCTTGGAAATAGACTTGCAAGCCAGCATTTCGTCGGTCTCCTTGTCAGTACAAAGGTAAGTAATGCCGAACTCACCCCTGCCGAGCTCTTTTCCCAGTACATACTTATCATGAATGTTGCGCCCGATGGTCGCTCCTTTCAAAACCGAAACCCGGGGCGCTCCGGCGGGGTTAAAGTCCTGCGAGAACGGATTCGGCCTGCATTCCTTTCACACATTATTGGATCCTCCGCCAGATTCGCAACAGTTGCCCATTTATTTTTCGCCACAACGCCGAGGTTTAAAACCCTATCGCGACATAACTCAACTAATCTTCACCAATACAGCCCCGACGTGATGAATCCTCTTCACCATCTCTGCACAGCATGCACATTATTCTATTGGATGGTTGCATTTCTTTGAGTGCAATTCCTCTTTATCAAATCGTGACAGATTTGACAAACGCGTTCTCCTTTCTCTAACAGTGATCTCTCAACCCTTCACCCAACTACAAAATTTCCAATTCTGTTGAACAACGAGTTTGCAGTACAATTCTCCACTGATATGCACTCTCTAAAAGACTAGCAAGGTTCTTTTCCTCATACACGAGCATCGATTTGGTGGTTCTTTTGTTCCTTCCTTCAGATGGATGGGGTCAATCAACAACAACTCACCCAAGATAATTTCTCCCATGATTCTCGCCGCAACAATATTCTCTACAACTTAATAAACAAACGACACAATAGATCATGGCGCCTTACATCTATCTTCAGCTAATAGGCAGTTTAGAACTATCTTCACGATTCCACATGGGCTTTTAAAGGTAGATATGGTAACTCTTCAATGGGTCACACTCCAAGCAAAAATCTCCTTTG
>SNQJ01S0070337.1:18510-38941 GCA_010110895.2 Picea sitchensis | reverse complement strand
TCATCAATGTTCATCTCACGACCCAAGTCATAGAATGATTACTCGCATGCTGTGTGCTTCTGCTCCCCAATCACCCTTTGATTGATGTGTCACATATATTCCTGCCTATGTGCTTCTTCCATTGACCTTTGCATTGCGAGCTACATCTCCTCATGCATACAAGATTCCTCTAGCGGTCTTTGTGTCACACACTACAAATATTCTCAGGTGTGAGCCTCTTCGAGAAACCTCTATGTTTCCCGTTGTACCTCTTCATGTATCCAAGCCTCATCAAGTGACCTTTTTGTTGCTCGTTGTACTTCTTTGTGGACCCGATCCTCCTCAAGTATTCTTTGTGTCCCACACTACAACTCTTTACACGCTCTTTCTTCTTACATGGATCTGTGTGTGTCATGCAGAAACTAATCTTTTGGGGGGGAATTGAACTTAGGAGGGGGTTGCACTACCTTCCTGATCTTCCCCTCCAACTTTTGTCCCAAGATCTTAGCCTACTCGAAATCCCTTCTTGTCTTTGATATGCTTTGGGTTACCACCCAGACATCGATCTCCTCATCCTTCTTGTTATTCCTGCATGGTTCCACATGCACCATGTTGTAATGTGTCCCCTTTTCCTCTCACTTCTTCAGTAAGTTGGGATAGTCCTCTATGACATGCTTGGGGCTATAACAATATGCACAAAGTATGCCTGATTTGGTGAAAAAATTCAATACATGACCAATATCTTCACAATTGAAACAAGTGGGGGTCTTCCTCCCCTGCCTCCATATCCTCATTTGTGACCACGCCCATATCCACCTATAGGACCTCCTTGGTATATGTCTCTCTCAACACCGCCATGATCACCACCCTTTTATTCTTCTTGTACCATGAATGCATCGCAGGTATTGTCTTGCATCAGTTAGAGTGACTAGAAGCTATTGACATCATGTCCCATAGACTTACAAATATCATAGAATGAAGTATGGTATGACTTTTGTTATTTCTCTAAGGTTGGGCAACAATGTGGTGCATGACCCCACTATCTGCAAATCTCACTCCACACTTCTTGAGTCCTAGTTGGAAATGGACTCAATGCTCCTATTACCACATAAGTTGGAAGTACAAGAAACACATTCTGACAATGCCTCTCATATTGACATGTGGTACACCATACATGCTCTCACATGAAGTTTTTCTTCATCATGTCATGTAATTGCATCATCGAATTGGCCCATTGTGGTTGTACTTGTGCCAATTCCTCTAATGTATATGTCCCTCCTGGTGTAGCTTCCAATTACATGGACATGTCCATGACTTATTCTTGAGTCTCCACCTTCTACTAGGTGAGCGTGACTATGATATGGGGGACTAACACAATAATAAATCACTCTCTATGTTGTACTTCCTAAATATGGAACATCATCCTATCCAACAAAATATTAAACCATTGGTCATAATCCACATGGTTTTTCCTTGTTGTTTCTTAATGTCCTTGATCCCAGTAATACAATGAGATTATGACTTAGGCTTTTGAAATTCCATAAGTAGATATCGCTTGATCTCCATCAGGGACCATGCTTGTCCCATCGGTGCAGTGGCCTTGTACTTCATATACCATGTCAAGGCTCTATCCCTAAATGTGGTTTCCAACTGCACAATATTTTCTACTTCATTTATGATCCTCTTCACATAACATGTTGCTTCACATGTGAACCAATGTTGTTCCACATTGTCCTTACCCATTCCATGAAACATAGGTAGCCTCAGGGTGCTATCCTGATTCTCCATTTTCAACCTCAAACTAAATCCTTCGATATGACTACTGGGTGTCAGGTTTATCAATACCATTACTCTTCTTGGTGATGTAGCACTGAATTTTCATTATTATTCACTCATCTCTTCTCTTATTATCTCCTTCTACTCTTTTTCCTATACCAATGGCCTCACTATATTTTTTTATTTCTTCTTGATTATAAATGTGCAAGGGGAGTGTTTCAAAGGGGGGGTAAGTCCATATTCTTCTAACATTTCTTATGAGGTAACCCAAATATTTTCTTACCTATATCCACACAAGACCATATACAATCTCCAATTATTATCCCCCACCACTATGATATCCTTTTTCTTCCTTCCTTTCTCCTGTGTCTTTACTCTACACCTCATCTTCCTCTGAGGTTTCGACAGTCCGGAACAACCAAGGGGAAAAAAATTCATCACCTGGGCCCCTAGGACCATTACTACTCCTACTCCTACTACTATTGTTGGTATCCCCATTAGACACCCTATCCTCAATGTTGCACCTCTTTGCGGGCCTATCTTTACTTGTGCTCCTCCCTAGCACAACACACTCTCCCACACTTCCTCCTAGTGCAGTTTCCTTTCTCTTCATCCCTCGCCTGAACCCTAATCACATGCCCCTATCTAATCTCCTTCCACTCCCTTTTTCTACTTTCCTTCTTAAGTCAAATCTTCTTGCGTATATCTCGACTCTTTCTCTCTTTGACTCTTATGGGTACATCCCATTCCTCACCTCATTATGACAAATTTTGTATCCTCCTCAATGGATCCATATTCTATGTCACTTTCCCCCCATATTATTATGCCCCTAACACTAGGGGATTCTACTTAGCTATTCTATTAGGCTCCATGCACATCATCCCTTTCTCTATGAACACCATCTTTGTCCTAGAGTAGGATTTCTTCCATCATTCGTTTTCTTGGACCTTCCATGAATTTTATTTCATATTCATTGAAAGAATAAATGTACTCCATAAAAGATTCAGTAATATACTCCTCCTTTAATCGAGAAAAATAGAAATCAATGGTCTGAGTCCACTTATTGTCCAATGTATTCAACCTATCAAGTCTGACTTGGTCCCAAACCATTGGTTCTAGAGGCCACAAAGAAGAATTGGTATAAATTTTCCTTTTTAGCTATTCATATAATAGATAGGGAAATTATACAAATAACATCTCATGCATATCATTGTAGAGACAATTGTCCTTCCATATCTTCACATTGACTCTTATACCTTGAGTTTCCATAGGGAAAACACATATTCCTTTGCAGTTAACCAGTCTTGAATTTAATCTCGAGATGGATACCACCTCATTCTCTGCCTCCATATTTCAATACAAAACTTTTAGGTCCTGACAACGAAACCCTTTTTTAGGTTGTTTCGCACTTGCACCTGCTCTTCTTAACACTGGGGGGTTTAAACCCAGTGTTCATCCATAGTTGACCAACAAAAAACCCAAAGCATTGACATATCAATGTTTAGTGAAGGCCAAAGAAAGTCTCACCCAAGACGTAGTGAGGATCATACAAACCATTTGGTCTTGTGTCAGAGATGAAGGAATAAACACACACATATCCATTTGGGTTGAGATTCATACATCCCATAGCTGACAACTTACCATTATCATTATGAAAAAACAATACATAGACATATCCAAATAACACATGATCGACACATGATAGATCATAATCATTGCAACTTTATAAGTCTTTCCATTCAATTAAACATAATCATACATTAAGAAAATAATACTTGACAACAATAGAGTCTCATATTCCCTTACACAATTCACAAAATTACAAGACGCAATGTCATACACGCAGTTTTGAATTTTAGACATTTGGAAGACTCAGACTTACAATTAGAAGCATTACAACATTGCAATACCATATATTCTCAAAGAGATCTCTTCAATAATGGACAACAACAACAACTTAGTGAATGTACTCAATGAGTAACTCTATTACTATTGTCATTGTTTTCTTCTATAGCCTTCTTGGCTCTTGAGATCTCTCTCTATTGATTCTACTCCACTTCCTCTACTTATTAACAGTCTCGCATGCATCTTCCACCTACCTGCATTCCACATATCATTTCTGGAATAGGGGAAATATTAACTTCCTTGTCCACTCATCTTTTGTCTGCTCCACATTCCCTCATGCAGTTGGAAGTAATCATTCAAGGAAATTTCTCGATAATTCCTTTCTTGATTCTAATGAGCATCTTCTTGATTTCTAGTGCACATCCAAAACTTGGGGCGATGCAAATTTGGTATACCTTGGAATTGGTGTGCAATATAAAAAATTTCTCTGACGCACACTTCTTGTCATTCCTTGCACATTAGCTTGGGTGTGTGAAAAATTGGAATGGGTGCACACAACTCTCTTTGTGCGTGAATGATATTAAACCAAAACTTTGGGTTCCAACAACAAGTTGAAGTAGATACACGATATAATTTGATTCTAAGGAGAACCTTGATATCCAAGAAGAAAGAAACCATTGAAAATGATTGGGAAAGGAAGAACATTTCCTTGAAAAAAAATGTGCACGGTGATTGTAGATGGAGGATCTATAGACAATCTAGTAAGTACAAAAATGGTGCAAAAGTTACAACTCACTTGCATTCGAAAATCACATCCCCATACAATTTCCTAGTTGGAAAAAGATCATAGTGTGCTTTTAAATCGATCTTGTCTCGTTGACTTCAAAATTGGTCCCTATGAAGACAAAGTGTTATGTGACATAGTGCCATTGGATGCTTGTCATTTTATGTTGGGTAGACCTTGGAAATATGACTAGAATGTAGTTTACCATGGTAGAGAAAACACTTATGAGATACATCATGAGGGAAAACGACATTTCTTGAACCATTTTAAAAGAGAAGAATAAAGTGAATTAACATCTCAATCCTTGATTACAATGGATTGGAAGAAGTTTTCCAAAGAGTCCAAGGGTGATATTTTCTATCTAATATACCCCCCAAAAAGAGAGAAATTAGATCAACAATCAGTTCCAATAGAAGTGTTGGAATTGCTATGACAATATGTAGTTTTCAAACCATATGACCTACTAATTAGCTTGCCTTCTTCAAAATACATTACTCATCAAATTGATATAATTCCAGGTGCCAAACTCCCATATCAAGTTTCTTATAGGATGACTCCTTTAGAAAATGAGTAAATGAGGAGGAAAATTTTAGAATTATGGGAAAAGGTATTTTTAAGGGAAAGCATGAGCCCATGTTCCACACCTACCATACTGTCTCATAAGAAAGGAGGGAAGTGGATATTATGCATGAATTCTAAATCAATTAACAAAATCACTATGAAACATCAATATCCACTACCAAGAATGGATGAAATACTAGATTTCTTTCTAGGTGCTAAGATATTCTCCAAGATCGACCTCAAAATTGGATACCATCTAAATCAAATTCATGAAGGTGATGAGTGGAAGAACATTTTCAAAACAAAGGATGGTTTATTTGAATGGATAGTGATCATTTGGCTTATCCGATGTTTTGATTACCTTCATGTGAACCATGATTGAGGTATTTAGATTCCAAATTGGAAAATTTATCATATTCTATTTTTATGATATTTTGATTTTCAGTAAAAAATATGGAGGATCATGTAGAACATTTAAGAGTGGTACTTGAAATACTTCAAGCAAAAATGTTGTCTATCAACCTTTAGAATATTTTTGTAACATCCCTCTCTTGAGAGTACATGTTATTGACTTATTCTTTGAGGACACTTGTGTGCAAGTGATACGGTTATAGTATATGGTTATCTGTTTCGCTGATGGATTCTTATGATGATGTTGATAGATTATGATTTATGTTGTTTGATATCTATGTATTGATAGATAATATTGACAAGTTTCCCTTGAGTGTGTAGGACACTTGACATATTGAGGATGCCGATGGCATCAATGGACCTCATTGGACTCTGGATTGAGTCAGGGAGTGGATTGTATTGGTTTGGGTATTTCATTTATGCATATGTGACATATGATCGATTATATTATGATGTTGTTTATGGATAATTGAAAGTGTTTCGTAGATGGATGCATGATGATGATTGTTTGCTAATATGACTCACATAAGGAGTAAAGGGGCCATGCCTATTAGCACTCCCGTCGTGGCTCAAATTGTAGGTTAACGATTACCTAGTTCGAGAGGTCCATGATGTCATGAGGGTAGACTGAGATAGTAGTTCATGAATATTTTTAAGGGGCATGCAATAAGGTAGGGTCCTTATTCCTTAAAAGTCGTTAGTCTCTCAGATGGTCGCCTAAATGGAGTGCGAACTCCATGGGTTGGACAACTACCAAAACCAGTCAAAGGAGAGTGAGACCCTTGGAGAATGGAGTGTGTCTTGAAGGGGAAGTTGCATAATTCAAAATTTGAGTCAAAGGCTAGTGGCACCCTTGGAGCACGGAGTGCGTCTTGAAGGACACGTTGCATAAATAAAATTTGTGTCAATGAATCTAGGTGGCCTAGAAGACTCTGAGTGAATAATTAACCTTGTAAAATATTGAGCACTACCGGATCAATCGATTAATTGATTAACTAAGGATTGGATTTATTAATCATAATCCGTATAAGAGTTTCAGCCCTTGCAATTAAAAAATTAATTAATCCTAAGTCTAAGTTAGTAAGAAGACTAAAAAGTAAATTTATAAATTAAATAATGAGGGGATGAAGTAAATAAAATTAAGAATTTAAGGAAAACAAAATAAATCTAAAGATTGATTTAACACATTTATGTGCAAGTAATTACCAAATTGGAATTTAAGGTAAGAATGGAATAAATCTAAATGAATGGGTACGCATAGAAATGAATCTAGAGTCTAGTTAACACTAGTCTAACTAGGAGAAGATTCATATTTTAAATCAATTCAGTTTTAGAAAGGCATCAATGATTAATTGGAAATGAGGAGAATAAAGAGACAACTAGGAGTGATTTAAGGAGCACTTTTGGGAAGGATGAGAGAAATTGAATTTTATTAAAATAAAATGTGGATTTAATTGTGCAAATTGGGTAAAGGGTGACAAGTGTAGGGGGGATAATTCTAAATTATTTTAATTAAAAATCGAATTAATTGTGCAAGTGGTGAGAGGTTATGGAAAAATTCTATAAAACAAATGGCTGAGATGACCAATGGATCACACTGGTTATGGGTAATGTTATGCTGCAAAAAATGACTGGTTTTTCTTGTGAGAGTCGGGATACCTAACTTAAGAGAGAGTAGTGTCTCTACCTTGCAAGGCGAGCCTAGATCTAGAAGATTTTGGTTGTGTTTGTGCGTGGCCCCTTTGCGACTCAGGGTGATAAGGGGGGAAAAGAGTACCCGTAGCGTTGGGTGGGAGGTGCCGGTGAAATCCTTGGATTGGAAAGCTAAGGAGAGATGCACAAGTGAGAGTGGAGTTCTTCAGCAATATCAATCCTCTTCAACTTTGAATTATTAGTTACGGTACTCCATCTTGTATTGTTATTTTAGAAGTCTTATGAATATTGATTTTAATCCATGATGAAGAGATATGAATATTATGGAATTGTATATTGAATTTTTAATTAAGATTTGATGTAGATCTAAACCCCTCATGTGGTGATAAAAACTGTCATTCTGTTGGATGGTAGAATGTTATTCATTCTCTATCATACCTATAGTTCGATGGGTTAGCTAAAACAATATGGAGGAAGAATTTGCTTTATGTTTTTACATAACCATTCACGTAGCATCTCTGTGTTTTTCTATAAGAGTTTACTTTGCGTTTGTACATAATAATTCACCCAGCACCTCTGCGTTTCCATAAGAATTTATCTGCGCTTTACATAACCATTCACTATCCTCTGCGATTTGTTCTATGCATTTTATAAAAATGTATCCTCTGTGATATACCCTGGGTATATCTCTGCGTTTTTTTTGGTATCAAAACTTTCCCAGCGTTTGTGGAGTCGCCATGCTTTATTCATCCTGGTTCCTCTGCGTTTTTCTATGAGGATATTTCCGAGCGTTTTTCTCAGAAGTTTTCTTCTTAATAGAAGTAAGAATAGACGTAACCATTACACCAGAAATTATAAAATCTGGCTGTAATCGATTCAAGAGTAATGAGTTTATTGATGACAGTAAACTGCTCGTTTTTTTTTCGCTTCACCCAATACACATGCTAGTTTCAAGACTCTCATTTTCTTTGTCTATTCTAAATGTGAATTTACCTTTCCTTGGTGCAGGGCTGAAGGTCATTTGCATGAGTTGTTTTATTCACTGGCTTATAACTTCCTTTAATGGGGTTGTTAACCTCTTTTATGTAATCATGACTGGTCGTTACCATTAATAATTGACCCTTTTGTTATTCTAATACCTCGCTCTTAAAAAAAAAAAAAAAAAACTCATAAAATTAGATTATTATGTGTGAACTCTCCTGGTTGGAGGTGTAACCTATGAACTTATTCTTTATTGACTAATAACGTGAAAAAGATGATATAAATACGGTTAACATGTAATATATTTTACTTGTTACGTTGAAAGGTGTACACCTATTAATCATGGGCACATTTAATAGGTTTTTAGTGCTTAATCAGTTTTGTATGGACAAGATTAAATATTGATGGAATATTCTTAGTAGTCCCAATAAATCAATGGTTGTGATTTCAACCACTAACTTCATCACTATTATAAAAACATCATTTTACATGCTTATTTTTTTACTTTTACTTAATCATATTTAAAATTTACTATGGTGGTTAGCTGATTGCCACGTATGAGTGATTAAGGTTTCATTTTCTATGCCAACCTAAACCCTTGGCCTTCACCAACCACGTTCTGGACACACTGCCTCCTTCCAACCAACTCCTTCCAACTCCTTCCGACCACCTCTGGGCCGTTTTTCTTTCCCGACGATTCAGGTTTTGCAAGCCATCCTTTCAGTGTTCACCAACCACGAATTTGTGACTGTGCTAGTTATATCCAACAACCATTCCTTGATCCAACATAAAGATCCAACCTGTGTAGTTAATACAAGTATCATTGTAAGAAGAACATATATTATGGATATTATCGATTAACCCTTGCTTGAAGTTCTTAAAGGCATGACATATGCATTACATCATACATATTATATTCGGACATCCAACCTTCTTAATCTAAGATAAAGGTCATGTCTTAATTTAATGTAATAAAGGTTTAATTAAGAAGAAAGCCTAATATGGATTTCATGGATAAAACCTACTTGATGTTCTTAAAGGTACTACATAACACAAATGGATTTCATGGATAAAACCTACTTGATGTTCTTAAAGGTACTACATAACACAAATTAAACGAGAATGAGTTTTAGTACTTGTAGATGATAGTGGTATCATAATTTAGGGTTTTGTTTCCCTTAAATTTGATGTAATAATTAAGTAATAGAATAGATATTCCATTCTATTTGTTGTTTTTTTTATAAGGTTTTATTATTGTTAAAGAATAATCATATGGGAATACATAATGCGACTTGCGCATTTAGTATTCGTAAAGAGTTGCACAACTTCGAGTAAGATAGATAAATGATTTTTCATGTATGCCTTTTTGCTTTGCTACATAAGTATCCCATAACATTGGATATATCACCTTATCTCGTGGAAACAAATTTGAGTAAGTATGATTATTTAAGTGATTAGAGTACGCATGCGTCTTGAATTAATATTGATGTATGATTCGTTAAATGGTTGATTACTTTGCGCCATGAAACAAAAACTAATGAATTTTCTTGCGCGATGAATTTAATGCGAGGTATGATTGGTTAAATGATTAGATTACTTATGCGCTATGAAACATAATTGATGGGTACTCTTGCACCTTGGAAGTAATGTGATGTGTGATTGATTAAGTATTTATATTCTCTTGCACCATTGAATTTATGTTGATTTCTCTTGTGCCACGAAAATAATGCATATGCATGGTTGATTTAGTTATTAGATTCTCTTGTGCCATTAGAATAAGGTTGATATGTGATTGATTATGGGAATTAGACACCTCCTTGTTCCTCAAAACAATCATCAACCCTGAGACCTTAAGTGGTCAAAATCAATCGGATGAATCCTGGGCTTGAACGTTGCTTATGTGTCTTGGAGGTCCTAACCTTGCAGGGTAGGTTGGGCGGGTAGCTCATTATTATTCAGTGACATGCTCAATCACTTATTGGTATTTCACTTCAGTCGATCTTGATGTGTTGATTGCGTCATTAATTGTTATGATGATGTGTTAATTAAGTGCAACTATTAATTATGATGATGCTTGATTTAGTCATTGTTTATGTGTTGATTATGTGCCACTTTTAGTTATGTTAATGCATTGATTATGTGCCATTTAGTCATGATGATGTATCACTTGTGATGTTTTTTATCATGTTGTAACAAATTTAATATCCTAATGCAACATAAAATTTTTTTTTACCTATTATACATCAGTATTTGATATCGTAATAGAGGGGTTGTTACATATGGTATCAGAGCGAGGTTCAACCTCCATACTTGGGATCATTATGCATTCCACTGTATTAAACACTTGATTAATAACTTATTGATAATTAAATTTTGAAATTTGTCCATGCAGGTAATCATGGTTAGAGGACGCCGCAGAGGTAGATGACGTGGTGTTAGGGGAGGAGGTGTGATGTCTCCAGTAGTATCCATGCCAGAGGGGTCTAACCCCCAAGGAGCAGAACAAGTCATTGGACAGGAGAAGATTTTTGTGGGGGATGTGGTTGGGTTGATGAGATCCTTTTAGAGGATGTCAGAGGCCTTAATTAATTGACTAGATAGAGATGAGACCAAGGTGCATATGCCCAATGAGGGTCCACAGTGCACTCCAGGTCGCAGTGGTAGCATTCACAGAGAACTCGAGAAGGTTAAGTTTTCCGTGTTCATGGGTGCCACAGAAGGCTCAGTCGTCGAGGTATGGTTGGAGAACAAGGCGATGTGTTTTTCACTTCACGACTACACCTCCAACATGAAGGTCCACATGGCGGTATTTTAGATAAAGGGGAACACTCTTCTATGGTGGAAGACACTCCTACCACAATTGAACATGGTCGTCGAAGATGTGTCATGGGAAGTATTCGAGGAACAATTTCGGGAGAGGTATTTATCAGATGAATTCATCGAGCTCTAACTCAATGAGTTCAACGCCCTATGACAGGGTGGTTGTACAATGCCAAAGTATGAGGCCCGATTCATGGAGCTTCTTAGGTATGCTTTGCATATGAACACCAAGAAGCTAAAGGTCAACAAGTTTGTGTTTGGCCTTAACTTCAAAATTTGTATGAAGGTGAGGATCCTAATGCCTCAAACATTGCATGATGCAGTCTAGAAGGCACTCATAGTGGAGGAAGAGATGACTAGTGGGGTTCAGGGCAGGACTCCTACAATACCAACTAGATAGATGATGACAAGTGCACTGTAGCATCAAACACTGAACATACATACACTAGGGTATCATGATACATCGAGAGGATCCACATTCATGACACCACGATGACCAAATCCTCAAAAGATGACTCCCTACAGAGGACCACAACATTAGCAGCAACGTCCCCTGGAACACCAGCAGTTTAGGCTTGTTCAACAGAACAGACCAAGATTTCAGGCTGGTAGGCCAATAACTCCTACTTTGGGGACTAGGAGAACTTGACCAAATACCGGATGTTAGACATGTGGAGAGCCACATTACCAGTGTGACAATTTGGTTAAGAGGGCCAGAGAAGTTAGGTCAGTCAAACAAACTACAGTTGGATATTTGGGCAAGGTCCACATGATTCATGCAGTGGTGAATAACCATCAGTCCAAGCACCATTCCACTATGCTCGATATGCCAGGTACCATCTCCGGCCAATTTTTTTGTATTTTGATAGATCTCGGTGCTACAAAGAGATTTATTTCTAGTGCAACGCTGAAAATAATTAAGGTAAAGGAAGTTGGACATGATGAGTTTAGATATGTCGAAATAGATTTGGGTGCCAAGTAGAAGGTTGGAGGAAAGGTTATAGACTGTAGACTTAACTTGATATATTTTGTAACGAAAGCCAACCTATATGTCACGATCTTAGGATCTTATGACATAGTGATCGGTATGGACTGGTTGGAATTGCATGATGTGATACTCAATTGTAAGATGAAACGGTTAAGTTTGACTGATGATGTGGAACAAAGGAGAGTGATTGTGGGAAGAAGCCAGGGAGTGTCCTTGAGGTTCATTTCTTCCCTACAATTGTAGAAGATCATGCGCAAGGGATGTAAGTTATATGCCATCTTGGCGCTAAATGACAAGGGCGAGGCGGAAGGGTAAGAAAACCATCTGGTAGTACGAGAGTTTGCTGACGTGTTTCCATAAGAGTTATCAGGATTTCCACACGAAAGAGAATTGGATTTTACAATTGACCTGAAACTTGGAACTGAACCGATAGCAAGAATGCCTTATCGAAAGTCAACAACTAAGTTACGAGAGTTTAAAATTCAACTAAAGGAGTTGTTGGACCTAGGAATTATACTTCCAAGTTTGTCACCCTGGGGTGCGCATTTTATTTTCGTAAGAAAGAAGGATGGGTCCTGGAGACTATGTATTGACTACATTCAATTGAAGAAGGCAATGATCAAGAACCAATATTCATTGCCAAGAATAGATGATTTTTTTGATCAAATGAAAGGTGTGACGGTGTTTTCAAATATCGACTTCATGTCAAGATATCACCAATTGCAAATTAAAGAGAAAGACATTCCTAAGATCGCATTCAAGATGAGGTTCGGGCCCTACGACTTTATTGTTTTACGTTTGGATTGACAAATGCCCTGGGGGTGTTCATGAACTAGATGAATGGGGTGTTCTGTGAATAATTGGACAGGTTTGTTCAAGTATTCATTGATGTCATATTGATGTCATATTCTCAGACGATGGAAGAACATGATGACCATTTGCGCTTGGTGTTACACATTATTTTCGTCACCCTCATGATCATTAATGATGTAAACCTATTTGTTGCCTTTAGAAGGGTCAGTGGCCTGAATTCCCGAAGATAGAAGCGAGAAGAACTTTCCCTGAGAGAATAAGTTGTGTTTTCCTCTGTAAAAACCCTATTTTGGAGGATTTCCGCAGGCTGCACCATAGCTAGGGTGCATAAATGCCTGATTTCTCCAGGCTGCACTATAGCTAGGGCGCAGAATTTCCGCAGGCTACACTATAGCTAGGGTGTGACGGCCTTCGTACGTGGGAAAAATAAGCATTTTCTCAATGCTTCTAGAAGGATAAGATTCTATGGTGAGGTGGCCTCTGAATGGTTTGGATCTTACTCGCTTTCATGATTTAGTGGGATCATCCTAACCTCCTCACCTTATCCTCTTCAACTTATAAAAGGAGAGGATCTCTCATGGAGAAATTTAGTTGGTTTTGGAGCTTGAGTTTAGTTGGATTTGGCTTGGAATTATTAGCTTGGTTAGAGTGGCTTTGGGCTTTTCTTTTGTCAAGATAGATGTCAGATCTATAGTCTCAGAATTATTGGATCAGAAGTGTGTGGGAAGTAAGGAACTGTTGGAAGGAACCTTACGACATCAAGGCATCTGGTTGTAATCTCTCTTCCTATTATTAATATAATACAGTGGCATGTTTCTTTCCCATAGAATTATCTTTATTTTATTGCATAATTCCTTGATCATATGCATAGGTTGTCATTGAATATACTCTCTCTACTTTCACTTTGGTTGGTTTTTGAAATTGTGTTTCACTGCAGGATCAGTATCACAAGAGCATTGGAGCAAAACAGGAACAACAAAGACATAAGGAAGCGACATTTAAAGGTATGTCTATCTTCTTTTGTTCGGTAGTAAATTTGATTATTAGAGCCTAGGGAAAGCACCATGTCCGCATTCACCGATTTACCCGATAACACTTGGTACTATGGTGTTTACTAGAAAACATATTATATGGAAAACTGTCCAAATGCTCTTTTTATCAATCAAGGATTCATTACCTAGGGCATGCTATCTCCATTGAAGGAATCATTGTGGATCCAATGAAGGTAGAGGATATTATGGAATTGCATGTGCCAACAAATGTACTAGAATTACATAGTTTTATGGGTTTAGAAGGATATTACTGATGATTCATCGAAGGTTTTTCAAAGATAGCAAATTCGATCACAGAATTACAGAAGAAAAACAAGAAATTTTTATGGACTGAGAAGTGCACAAAAGTATTTCAAAGGACCAAGGGGTTTTTGACGCCAATGTTGATACTAAAATTCCCCGACATGGACTAGGAATTCTTGGTATGCACAGACACATGCAATGAAGGCTTAGGAGGAGTTTTGATACAAGAAGGTATAATGACTGCTTACATCTCAAGGAAATTAAGAAAGAATGATGAGAACTACACAACGAATGATTTGGATTTATTTTCCATTGTGTATTCCTTGAGAGTGTGGAGACACTATCTGATTGGATAAAAGTTTGAACTAAAAATAGATCACTGTGGATTGCATCACATTTTTACGCAAAGTGACTTGAATGTGCAACAAAGGCATTGGTCATAATTGCGTAGCGAATACGATTTTGAGATTACGTATATAAAAGGAACAGTGAACCGAGTGGTAGATGTGTTGAGTCAAAGAACACACATATTTTCATTGATACCTCTTCAAAATAATCTTAGAGAAAAGATTCTAACTATACAGTTCGACGACGACTAGTATAAAGAGGTTAAGGAAAATATCAGATACGACACCATGTTGGTACAGAAGTTTGAAGGATATGCATTGGACAATGATGAATTGATGAGGTATAATAACCATATTTATGTACCACCTAATGATGAATTGAGAAGTTTGATATTAAACGAAGCTCATAGAGCAATGTACATGGCTCATCCAGGAGTCACGAAGATGAGGGCAGACCTTAATCCCTTATTCTTCTGGAAAGGAATGAATGAGGACATAGTTAGCTACGTGGCGAGATGTCTAGAATGCCATCAAGTGAAAGATGAACATAGACATTCGACAAGATTACTACAACCACACACTATTCCAGAATCGAAATGGGAGGTCCTTTCGATGGAATTTATTGTTGGATTTATGTTGACGACAAGGAAGCACAACTCGATTTTGTGGTAGTTGAAACTTTGATGAAGAGTGCACATTTGATCCCTATGCGTATGATGTACTAAGCACCAGAAATAACTAGAGTTTTTATCTGCAAGATTATGAGATCACATGGTGTTCCTAAAAGGATCATGTCCGATAGAGGATCGGTGTTTACAGGATGTTTTTAGACCAGTTTCCAAGAGGCCTTGGGGACACAACTAAACTTTAGTACAACATATCACCTTGAGAAAGATGAGAAGATAGAAAGAACGAACCAAATTTTGGAAGATATGTCGTGTATGTACACGATGGACCAACATAAGCGTTGGGAAGAGTTCTTTCCACTGGTAGAATTTGCGTACAACAACAACTATCAATGTACCATTAAAATGGCACCATTTGATTTTCTTTAAGGGCGATCGTGTCATATGCCATTGAGCCGGGATTGACTTGACGATAGGGTCCTAGTAGGACCAGAATAAATCCAAGAAATAGAAGAAAAAATGAAAATGATAAGACAAAGGATTAAAGAAGCACAAGATTCGCAGAAGAGTTATGTCAATGCACATTGCAAATCGTAATTATGAAGTTGGCGACCGAGTTTCCTTGCCGGTGAAACTGCACAAGAGCTTGATCAAGTTTGGAAAGGTTTCTAAAATCTCTCCTAGGTTTGTGGGAACTTTCGAAGTTGTGGAAAGGAAGGGACTCGTGGCCTATCGACTAGTCTTGTCTGATTCTTTGAGGCGTGTGCATGATTTTTTTCATGTATCTACTTTGAGATGTTATTTTAGTGATCCTACACATGTGATTGATATGATTTCCTTCTAGGTGTTAGATCAGGGTGAACTCATGGCAGAGTCAATCTGCATTCTGGACCATTGCATTCGATAACTACGATGTCGAATAGTCGATCAGGTCAAGGTCCAGTGGGACAATTATAGTCCACAATTGACTACCTGGGAGGACGCATATGATATGTGGCAACAATTTCCCTATTTGTTTGATAGTTTAGATATATAGATATTGTCAAATGATTTATTTATTCCATTTTATACGCTGTACAACTTTGGGATGAAGTTTAAAACAACAGGGGGTATACATAACATCCTTCTCTTGTGAGAACATGTTATTGACTTATTCCTTGAGGAAACTTGCATGCAAGTGATCTGATTATAGTATATTGTTATTTGTTTCTCTTATGGATTCTAAGGATGATGTTGATGGATTATGATTTATGTTGTTTGATATCTATGTATTAATAAATTATATTGACGAGTTTCCCCTAAGTGTGTAGGACACTTGACAGATTGAGGATGCCAATGGCATCCATGGAACTCATTGGAATCCAGATTGAGTCAGGGAGTGGATTTTATTGGTTTGGGTATTTAATTTATGCATATGTGACACATGATCGATTATATTATGATGTTTTTTATGGATCATTGACAATGTTTCGTTGATGGATGCAGGCTGGCGATTTCTTGCTAATCTGATTCACATAAGGAGTAAAGGGGCCATGCACATAGACAATATATTGAGGGAGAGGTGTGGCAACGTCTCTATTATAGCCTACTATCACTCTCATCATGGCTCGAATTGTTGGTTAACAATTACCTAATTCGAGACGTCCACAATGTCATGAGGGAAGACTAAGACAGTGGCGCATGAATATTTCTAAGGGGCATGCAATAAGGCATGGTCCTTATTCTTTAGAATCCCTTAGTCTCTCACAAGGTTTCCTGAATGGAGTGCGGACTCCAGGGGTTGGAAAACTACCAAAAACAGTCAAAGTAGAGTGGCACCCTTGGAGCACAGAGTGCATCTTGAAGGGCATGTTGCGTAAATAAAATTTGTGTCAATGAATCTAGGTGGAAAACAAAACCCCGAGCGAATAATTAACCTTGTAAAATTTTCAGCATTGGCGGATCAATCGATTAATTGATTAACTAAGGATTGAATTTATTAATCATAATCCCTATAAGAGTCTAAGCCCTTGCAATTAAAAAATTAATTAAGCCTAAGTCTAAGTTAGTAAGAAGACTAAAAAGTAAATTTATAAATTAAATAATGAGGGGATGAAGTAAATCAATTTAAGAATTGAAGGAAAATAAAATAAATCTAAATATTGATTTAACATACTTATGTGCAAGTAATAACCAAATTGGAATTTAAGGTAAGAATGGAATAAAGCTAAAGGAATGGGTACGCATAGAAATGAATCTAGAGTCTAGTTAACACTAGTCTAACTAGGAGAAGATTCCTATTTTAACTCAACTCATTTTTAGAAAGACATCAGTCATTAATTGGAAATAATGGGAATAAAGAGACAACTACGAGTGATTTAAGGAGCACTTTTAGGAAGGGTGAGGGAAATTGAATTTTGTTAAAATAAAATGTGGATTTAATTGTACAAATTGGGGAAAGGGTGACAAGTGTAAGGGGGTGATAATTCTAAATTATTTTAATTAAAAAACAAATTAATTGTGCTAGTGGGGAGGGGTTATGGGAAAATTATATAAAACAAATGGTTGAGACGAGCAATGGATCACACTGGTTATTGGTAAAGTTATGCTGCATAAATTTTGACTAGTTTTTCTTGTGAGAGTTGGGATACCCAACTTGAGAGAGAGTGGTGGCTCTATCTTGTGAGGTGAGCTGGGAGCTAGAGGATTCTGGTTGTGTTTATGCGTGGCTCCTTTGTGGCTTGGGGAGCTAAGGGGTGAGAAGAGTACCCCTAGCATTGGATGAGAGGTACCGATGAAGTCCTTGGATTGGCAATCTAAGGAGCGAGATGCAAGTTTGATTGGAGTTCTTCGACAGTATCAATCCTCGTTAACGTTAGATTATCGATTATGGTGCTCCATATTGTATTGTTATTTTAGAAATCTTATGAATATTGATGTTAATCCATGCTGAGGAAATATGAATGTTATGGAATTGTATATCGAATTTTTAATTAATATTTGTTGTAGATCTAAACCCCTCTTATCATGATAAAAACTGTCATTCGGTTGGATGATAGAATGTTATTCATTCTTTATCATACCTATAGTTTGACGGGTTATATAAAACAATTTGGTGGATGAATTTGCTTTGCATTTTTACATAACCATTCACCCAACATATCTGTGTTTTTCTATAAGAGTTTGCTTTGCGTTTGTACATAATAATTCAACCAACACCTCTACGTTTCCATAAGAATTTCTCTCTGTTTTACATAACCCTTCACACAACATCTATGCGATTTTATAAAAATGTATCCTCTGTGATTTGTCCTCTGCGTTTTATAAAAATGTATCCTCTGCGATTTACCCTGGGTATTTCTCTCCCTTTTTTTTGTATCAAAACTTGCCCAACGTTTCTACAGTCGACATGCTTTATTCATCTTGGTTCCTCTGTGTTTTTCTATGAGGACATTGCCTAGTGTTTTTCTTTTAGTCTACCATTTTCACTTTGCCAATTTTTATTTTCTTCAACATTTATTTCTGAATTGTGGATCCTATCTATCTTTACCAGAATGAGATTTTACACATCATATCTAAACTGGGAATAATGTCAGGTGTCATTACAATGGTTAATTGGTCAATGAGAACTCTATCCATAGGTTCCACAACTAAGATGCCAATTTTCAGAAGTTTTCTTCGCAATAGAAGTAAGAATAGATGTAACCATTACACCATAAATTAACTGAAATTATAAAATCTAGGTGTAATCAATTTAGGAGTAATGAATTTAATGCTGACATTAAACTGCTCATTTTTTTTTTGCTTCACCCAATACACATGCTAGTTTCAAAACAATTGTTTTCTTTGTCTATTCTAAAATTGAATTTACCTTTGCTTGGCATAGGGCTGAAGGTTATTTGCATGATTTTTTTATTGATTGGATTCTAACTTCATTTAATGGGGTTGTTTAACCTATTTTATGTAATCATGATTGTTCGTTACCATTAATAATTGACCTTTGTCTTATTATAACACCTCGCTCAAAAAAAAAAAAAAACTCATAAAATTAGGTTATTATGTGTGAACTCTCCTAGTTGTGAATGCCTGCAACTATTCCCGGGCGAGGTGTAAAATCGAAAATTACAAAATTGAAAATGTGTTTAAACAACATTCCATAAACAAATTTGCATCAAGTAGATATATATGTATATGTAGGATTCCATCTTGTTTGGTTTACTTTTACGGTCCATTTGAATAAGGTGTTTTTTGATGAATTGTTATACTACTTTAGACAATTTTTCATATAAAACTAGATCTCAATTGGTTGTCAATTGTAAAATATTCGAGGCCCCATATGTCTTCCAGACCACTTAAGGGATGAGATAACATGATATGGAATTTCTAGTCATGCCCTAAATAACTATATAGTACATACACATGTTTTACATCTAATATGTTGGTTTCAATTTTGAATGTACAAGTGCATTGAATTATTTTGAGTTAGAAATGGATCAAACATATTTTCATGTCACATATATCTCTTAGTTTATATTCCAAATCACGGTACAATGAAATAATGGTATAATGTTTGGGAGGGTCATATTTTAATGGCACCATTCTCTCTCTCTCTCTCTCTCTCTCTCTCTCTCTCTCTCTCTCTCTCTCTCTTTTCCCCTCATTTGACCTAACATGAAGTTGGGAAACACTTTTTTCTTGTTTTTTGACAAAAGAAACTGCAAAAAATTATGTTTTTCAACTTCAACCCCTTCAAAACTATATCTCCCTTAGGAATTTCACCTTGAAGTAAACACAATAGTTCTAGAGAATTGTATTAGCTTCATACTCATATTTTTTTTTTATAAATTTTATAGACATATAGTGGGAAACATTTGAGGGGCATCAATGACATATACTTTAAAAATTTAGGTATGGATAATGAGTGACATGTGTGCCCCTCATTTTTTTTAGAGATGATTATTCATTTTACGAAAACCAAATGTATGCTCATGATATACATAGATTGTACTTGGAAGTGGACTATATGTTGAGTATTTTTAGACTTAAGAACTATTTTTTTATCATTTATCAAAATAACATATGTTTAAAAAATGGTGCCTTATTGACGTCTGTTGGTGTCCTCACATTTTATTTCAAATGTGACTTTTATTAAACAAACTAAATCTACCATTTTTAAGAGGACAATTCAAGGAACAGCCTTGTGAGTTTTAATATTTTTTTAGTGTTTTCATTGTGATGATATTGAATATTCATTGTGAATGATTTTTAGCTCACTAAATTTCCTAATGATAAAGTTTAGAAAAAAAATAGAAATTCCAAATGAAACTCAAAGATTATTATACCATGCCCCCGGGGGGCAGCTCAATTGGCAAGTGTCATGAAAATGAAGTTCCATGAGGTTTCGAGTTCAACTCCCCCCGACTTACAATCTGTGCCGCGTATGGGGCCTCGTGGGCACACCTGGAGGTTATAGTGGTAGCAGTTGGATAACACCGCCACGTGTAACGCGAGCACGTGCCCAACTAGTTGCTGATTCCTCCAGACATAAAAAAAAAAATTAAAGATTTATCAAA
>SNQJ01S0070337.1:0-18460 GCA_010110895.2 Picea sitchensis | reverse complement strand
ATTATTATACCATGAGAAAGTATAACCCGGGGTTAAACAAAACTCTCGCCTGAGAGTTTGTTTCAACTCTCAGCCGAGAGACCTATTTGAAAGTTTGATACCAAAAAATTAATCATACTCTCGACCACGAAACTGAAATTTTCTCGGCCAAAAATTATCTAACCATAACTAAACTCTCAGATGAGAAAAGTTTAAACTTGATTAAATTATCGTCTGAAAAATATTACAACTCTCAGCCGAGAAAATATGTTGACTTTTTTCTCGACCGAGAAATTAGAAATTATAACCCCAAAACACCTAATTCTCAAAAAATTGTTTCCCAACTTCGCGTTTTCACTACCCCCTCCTTCCCACTATGCCAACTATTCGTATGTAAACCTTGAACCATATTTGTATTGTCAACTCTCTTGGATTATAGGGGATGGTTATCATGGGATGGAACCATTCCCTACCACTTGAAACATGTATTTGGGATTCATTATATTCATGAATTTTATCATGAATAAGAACAAAATCGAAAGTAGAGTTTACGAGCTCAAAATTGTCAATGTTGCAGAGGGGGATAAGTCAAGTATGAGAGATTTGTAGGGATTTTCTAATCATGCCCCAGATAACTTGATATCATAATGGAAACCACTGACATAGTCACTTGTCAGAACCAAGTATCTCCAGTAAAAAAATAATAAATAACCACAATATTCATAAATGACAAGCAATCAATATTGTTATTTCCCCATCAAATACCTTATCTCATGCAATCTTATATGTTATGTTTCCATTCCTTTATTTTATAATTAGTTTAAATGGTTTGTGTCATCCATGATTATCATGATTATATGGTTTTTAGATAGGCACCATATAATAACATGGTCCATGGTTTTAGTACGAACCCATATCTTAAATTTTATTTGGATGAAAAGTTATTATAATCATGAGTATAGTAGCATGTACTTGTATGACATAACTTCATTATTATAGGATTTGAGGAATCATCAAATTAGTTTTTTCAAAAATATCAGAGATAAAAAAAAATTCACAAAATATATTCCAATAAGATCCAAAAGGGATCCTCTTATAAAAACATATAGGATATGGAATTTGTTCATGTGTCAAAATGAAAAGGTGCTAGAAGTTAAGTACATTTGTTTAGCCTCTTGGACATGCTATTTTTCTTCACTTCAAGCATTCCTAATGCATTATCACTTTACAAATGTCTCTCATCTAGGAAACAATTTTCCATATTTTGAACGTCAATAATAATTAACCGCTAGAAAACCTAAAGCATATTGAACATACCCTTTTCTTGGTAATTATATTCAAGGTTACTTCATGCATGTAATTTATCATTTATATACTTCAATAGTACGATAGATTTTGTACATTTTTATTAGTATAAATTATAATGTTTGATGGGAGTACGTTAGATTTTGTACATTTTGATTAGTATAAATTATAATGTTTGATGGGATTTAAGAGCATTGCATGAGGCATATAAAACGTGGTGACATTAAAAAGTTCTTACCACATGGACGGTAGTCATGCTTAGTTTGACAATATGCATGACAAGATGATATAAATTTTGGCATTGAATTATGATCTAAGGTGAATTTTTGCTAACACAAGAGAGTTTGTATATGATCCCATTCACAAACATTGATATGATGTGCAATGATTTTATAATCTATAGTTAATGTGGATTAGTTAATGTATTTAAACATTGTGTTATAAGGTTGTAACTTGTATATAAATACCTACCTCCTTAACCTTGGTCACCATCATCCCATGACTCCATTAGTTATGAAATTTTTTGACATGTTTTTCTTCTTTGCATAAATATCCTTTTCTATCATTCAAACATAAACATATGAAATATCAAAGGGGAAAATTAAAAATCCACAAGAAGAAAAATCAAATAGAAAAATGAAAAGCACATTTAAAGAGAAAACACATCAATACAAATCATCTCTTCCCCTTTCATATTTCTACCACCATTTGACTCTATTCTCATAGCCCAATAAAATAATGTTTCTCTTCGCTCTTTCCTACTCTCCTAATTATTTTCTATATTATTTTGTCTCTTATCTATCAGACTTCATATTCATTTAATTTTGATTTTGATAACTAAATTTTTTTGTCACACGCTTCCACCACCGTCGTTTTCATTTTTAATGGTCGGATAAGAAATGTCTTCTAAGTACACCACAAGTGAAAAAGTTCCATATAATTATGCAACAAGACAAGGAATGTAATTAGGCATTGTATTATAAGGTTGTAACTTGTAAATGTGATTTTAATATTTATTACGAATCCATAATCTAGATATTAAATGATTAGAGTTATTTTATGTTAAAATACTTGTAAGCGCTTGCTAAAATTGCATATTGTAACTTAGAATTGGAAAAGATATGTTGTAATATTTGTAAGCCTCACAAGGCTATAATTATTCAGTAACCTGTTAAACTATTATTCTTCTATTCATTTGTACCATTTTTTGAAGCAAATGTCAATGAACATCTATTGTTAACACCAATTTGACCCAAGAAATTGCCCCATCAACACTCCTAGAAAATAACGGCTACATGTCAAAGTGACATCTTGTAAGTGAGGAGGTTTCTCCACACACATATATTGGAGAAAATATTGACATCCAAGAGTCAATGAAAACAATTTATTTCAAGAATTAACCATGGTTAAACTTTGGATGAGTAAATTGTTGTACATACTTCAGGGATCTAAAAATGTGCTTAGGAATGTTGGTATGGAGGATGTCTTTCTATTTGTAGAAATGTGATAGTATCATTCCAAGTTCAACAATTTATAAGTAATTATATGTTCTTTATGCTTCGTGTAATGTTTTTTTATTAATATTCATTCACATTTAAAGAACTATCATCATGATGTTATCTATGGTGATTGAATAATCATTTCAAGTAAGAAAAAATGTATTATTATTTGGGAGTGTATTGACCTTTTAGGATTTTGAAAGTGTGCACCAAGAAATTTATGTGAATATAACAAGTTCATTAATCAAAATTATTGACATCTTAATTACACACATTAGTTTCCACTTCCCTCCATTATGATAAGAAACAATTTATAAGTCATTAAATATGTTCTTTATGCTTTTTGTAATGTTTTTTGGATTAGTATTGATTCACATCTAAAACACTATCATCATGATGTTAGATATGGTGATTGAATACTCATTTCAAGTAAGAAAAATTGTATTGTTATTTGAGAGTATATTAACCTTTTAGGATTTTGAAAGTGTGCAGCAAGAAGGTTATGTGAATATGATAAGTTCAACTAGTTTATGTGAATTGTATAATTGGTTTATTTTTTCCAGATCCAAACAAGTGGGTTCTACAAACCTTTCTCCTTCTGAAATATCTAATGGTGCAATGACTCTATATTCATATGATTCAAACGTCATTTTCCTTGTATTCAGGTTGATTATGGCATGGTTATCAAATTCCCAAGTCAATATAAGAAAGGTTGGGTAAGCTGTTGTGCCATCGACTATCTCTATTACCTAAAAATCTTCCATAGTGCGCTCTCCATCCAAATATACTGTCACACCTTTAAGCCTTCCAATTGGTAACACTCTATGTTGATTTGCTAATTTCAGTTGGATAGGTGAATAGCCTAATGTGGGTTATCCCATACACTTCCATCTATTCTTAGGTAAAACATTTACTTCGGAGCCTAGATCGAATATGATATCACCCATATTAAAATCCCCAATGTTAGCATTCAATCTAAATTCTCTTCTTGTCCTTATTGTTTTATGGTGATGATTGACTATCTTCTGTTCTAACTTTCCTTATGCCTTTGTGTAATATATTTCTCACAGATTTTGTAATTTTTTAATAGATGATGGATCCTTCAATAACTTAACACATGATTGCATAGAATTTTTTATGTTACTTACTTTCTCTAATGGTTGTGCTTCACTAGTATGGTCCATTGAAGAAGGCATTTCATACATTGGTAAGTTCTAGCTGTGCTATGCGGTTGATGTAGATGCAACATTTTTCTTGAGAAACTCCTATCTTTCCTTGAATGTTTATGTTTCCTTCCATGCATCAAACTGCTTATGTGGTTCAATATTCTTCTTAACCCATTGGTGTTGCACTAGATCTTGTTTTACTGCATCAGTTCCTATCTTGGCTACTCCTCAAGTGACTATATTGATGTTTCTCCCGTCATACCTAGCTTCTACAAAAATCCACTAGACATTCTGATTGTTCTAATTCCTTTTTTCTTGGATCTTTCCCAAGAGTGTTGGACAATCTTCTGTATCATGGTCTTTTGTGTGACAATACATACATGTAGTTGGTGGAAGTGTAAATTCCCTTACATAATGTCTTGGTTGTTACCAGTTGTGGTACACTACTAGACCTCTTCCTCATCTAAATCCTCCTCTACCCAATCCTTCACCTCTGTATCCACCTCAATCTCCTTCCAATTCATTGTACTGAGGTACTTGGTTATACTGCACGGGGTTATATTTTGGTTGTGCATTGTTGTATTGTGGTGGTACCTGATAGAACTAAGGTGCATCTTGTCGTGTCATCATTTCTTCTTGCACCCTATATGTATCTGAATTTATTTCTCTCATCATCTCCATCGTCCTACAATCCTTATCATCACGACCCACTGACTTGCAAAAATTGCAATATGAACTTTTGGGAACAATCTTATACTTATGCATCATTGGGAAATCATATGGATCATTCCCATGTGTTTTGAAAATATCGCACCATGGTCCTCCTATTGGAAAAGGTTTTGGTAACCCTGTTGCCATATAGTGCATGAAAGTTGGACATTTGTTCTTATGGTGTCCTTATGTTTTGCATGTGGTCAACCAAATAACTTCTCTTTTCTCTTTACCCTTATTCAGGTTAAGTTGAAATGTTAGGTTCTTCAGATCCTCTAATCTATCTTCCGATACTGGTTTTCTTCCATTTGTAAGGCTACTTGCAAAGCCTCTACCTGAGTGTGGAACTTATACTTTCTTGATGGGTATTTAAAGTGTGGTAATGGTGAATTCACAAATAGATGTATATGTTGCATGTTAGTCATGGCATATTTCAACTTACCTTTTAGATTCTTAAACCTATGGTCAATATCCCAAACAGGCTCACCTGGTTTTTTCCTGATTTGAATCATTTCATTCATGTACTAATCTTCTGATCTAGGCTTCTGAAATTCATTTATCAATAGTTTTTTCACATCTGCAATAGTCCTTGTTACTCCTGGTGGACTATTTACATATAGACTCATGTACCAGTCTAGTGCATGGTCTCTTAGCATGATAGTTAACTGCATGAGTTTTGTATCCTCATCTATGATCTTCTTTTCTTCTAAGATCTTCTCACAGATGAATAAGTTCTTTCCATGGACCTATGATTCCTCTCCCCAAAATGATGCTAATCTAATTGTGGGATCATGTCCTTCCATTTTGAACTGTGTTGAACTAGTACCTCTATGCGGTGTAGATATTTGAATGTTACTTCCTCAATTGGATCCTCTAGTTATTGCTCCTTGCTTGGATGTGTTTACTATTGTCTTTCTTCAACTAAAATTCAGTTTTCTAAACGTTGGTGTTCTTTCTGGTGTGTTAGTCACACATGGGGTTGTAGGTTCCACACTAACGGTGATATGGTTTGGAGTTCTTTCTTATGTTCCTGCCTTTGGACCTCCTGTTTTCCTTTCATATGTTGCGTGAAAGATTTCTTCATTCTGCTTCATAGCTTGAAGATCCTCTACCTCTTCTTCGTCGCTTGCCAAGACCTCTCTATCAACTATGGATTCTTCTTGTCATTCATCTTATTGGTAGGGTACTCTATTGTGCGTATTTCCAAATTTTTCCATTATCTGCTTTATTTGATCTTCCTCCATCATCATCTGGTCCATGGCCTCCTTCTTCTTTCCCTTATCCATCTCCTCCTCCATTTCTCAGCCTCCTGCCAATGCTTCCCCCGCTTCCCCCATGCACACATGGAATTTTAGTTGTATAATTCCATGGTCATAACACCATTGTTATACAATAAAATCTTGATTGAAGTATACATTGATATGATATACCTACCTCTGGGTCCTTTTAGAAAATCATTCTCCGTTGCACTGTAGGACTTTGAGGTATCTACTACAAATTCAGTGATAAACTTGCAAAAATACCGTCTAACGAGAAATCTATTACGTGCGTAAATTTGTTATTGACTTTTTGTAACTACACAATATCCACATGATTCCACTCCAGTTGTCTGATTTGATTTTTTGGGTGGTTGTATTTTAACCTCAATAACCAATCGTGCAACAAATGCGAGAAATCATACAAAAATACCTCATGCAAATCGTTAAACACTTATTTATCAAGATATTTGCACAGTGTTAACTTAAAATTTATGTTATCCATTTGCGCAAACTCAAGTTCCTTTGTTTTCAACCATCTTTCAATGATCCATAATTGGATCTAGGAGCCAAGATGGGGTCCAGGAAGGCCTAGAAATAAAAGTGCTCAGAATCTCTTCAAAACAGATGTGTGCGTAGGCCTCATCGATATGAACCCAACACAACTTGAATAGGCTCAAACAAACACTATATGAAAAAGATATCGTGGTCTGTTCATTTTTATAAAAAGGAAAAAAAAATTGTTGACTGTACAATTCATACAGTGCTGACGTGGCAGCTGACTGTACAAGCCATACAGTCGTACAATGACATGGTAGTGTGTTGGCGAGTTGACTTGGATAGGTGTTGACATGGGTAGGTGGATAGGTGGATGATCTAGAGTGTGACACGTGGCACCACTACAAGGGTGACATGTGGCACATGTTGACATGGAAAGGTCTGTACAACAAGTGGCAACGGGATGATGTGTCAGGTACGATGGATGTTGACTGGACAGACACATAGGCAGACAAGTGGTCGAATTATCTCTTGACACATGGCTAGTTGATGGCAAATGGCATGGTGCCATGTGGCCCAGTCTTGGGCTGCCATATGGCACCCCTCTGTTGGACGTATTGGGAAAAATTGTATGCATTCCCGGGGAGTTGAACCCTTGACCTCCAGTCCGGGTCGACACGTTTCAGCAGGGCCAGGCTACCAGCCTGCCCACATTATCACTTGATATGTATAGTGCAAAACTTATATATAAAGTTTAAACAATGTAATTCAGGGTGGTAAAGGGTTGGAGCCTAGCCCCATCCCTAGTGCATATGACCATTGATGTGACCAATCCTTTGATGTTTGCACGCGATTCATTCCAAAAGCCTTAGCCCTGAGGCTTTGGCATAAGACCACACCATGAGGCCCTGCTTTATATTAGTGAATATAGATGAGGTTTAGCGTCGATCGGTCAGGCTAGGCCATCAACCAGGGTGCATAACCAAGAGTTAATGACCGAGGGCTTACCACCTGTGAGTGCGTGGGGGCTAGGTGGCATCCATATGGCCAAGCCACATGTGACTTGGCGCAAGGAACCTGGGGGATAACTTCAATGTGGGCACATGGATGTATGAGCTAAGGGAACATGGCCACACCTACGACCAAGGGCTAAGGGTTAAGGAATAGACCAACACGATAGCAGGACCAGGTCCACATGGAGGGAATCCAGGTGACTAGGAGCCCGAAGATAAGGGTTTGCACCCTAAATATTTTCCAAAGTGGGTTTTTGACTTTATAATCAAGATTTTTAATGGATTATTAGCCAGATTTGGGAGATTTAATCCATTTTTGTAGGATCTTGGGCCCTTTTTGAGGCCAGATCTTGGGGGGAAGTTGGGAGCTTGTTACCAACTTCAGGCCTATATAAACCAAAGGTTCTTAAATCCAAGGGAGAGGTTAAGACTAGGAAAATGATGATGAATTGTTGAGGCAAAGCCATTTTTATGTAGGGAAGTTATTGAGGAGCACACCTTTGTGGGCATGTTATCCCCCACTTTTAGGGATAACTAGGAGATCATGTCTCGAGGCCCATAGGTCCTAGACATGGAGTATTGAGAGTTAGATCAACATTAGCATGACCCTGGAGGGCCCATCTATTCTTCGTTTCAGTGCCTCTACTTTGTCAACATCAACAACATCCATGACCATTGGCTTGGTCTTCTGTCAGAGATGGTTCTTGGTCCATGAGGTAATGAGTCTGGGTATCATGGTATGTTTCACTCTGATCTTCAAAACCTTTGATTATGTGCATTTAATTCCTTTTGTTTCTAACAAATTCTTGGATCTTATACTTGCCCATTTGACCATGTCTGGGGGGAATGATAGGACGCCCTAGTAAGCCTTTTTCCATAGGTTTTGGTTTGCCACTGGGGGGGTTTCTGAAAAGCCATCATACACTCCTGTCATAGCATCAATTTTTCATCTTGCTTCCCGCTCATCTATCCCATTACACTTTTTCGAGCACTGGGTTGACCTATTTTCAAGATTGCACCTTACCTTGTGGGAAGAAGGGGATAAAGGCCCAAAAGGTAAAAGCAAGATGTCAAAAGATAAAATACTATGATTAAAACCTCGAAATGCTTTGCCTAGGGATCCCTGAGAAAGTGATAAAAGGCTTCTCAGCAAGAAACAAGAGGGACCCAATAAAAATAATAAAAAAACCAGACCTAGTCAGAGGATAGGGGGTCTCATCACGAGCTAGCCTATTAGGTCCATGGGTATCTAAAAGTATGACACTACTAGCAGTTGGTTACCATGCCAGGGTAGTGACTCTTGGTTGCATGGACAAGAGAAAGGGGGTCTCATCATGAGACAACCTTCTCATTTCTGTGAAATTACTTGTGGGTAATGCTGCCACCATTGGTCACCACACCAGGGCAATGTCCCTTGATTAGCTTCTTGAAGAAAAATAAATAACAATAAAGAATAAAAGGCATGAATTGGGCTTGGAAAAATTGCATCCAGGACAGTTGCAGCTCGCCTTCTACAAAAACACCCATAGGTAAAATTTTGCACTCCCTTTCTCTCACTTCACCCATTTCCTGGACATCCCTTATCCACATCATCTACTTACATGGCTCGGATGAATTCCCTTCCAAAAAATTTCCTCTTCCAGTGGACACTGGCCCAATAGGACACCCTATCACTTTCTCCAAACTTGTATTGCAGGATTGTATAACGTCTTTGAGATTTTAACTGAGGTAATAGAGGTTTATTGCACATGTTTAATAATATTGATAATGATATGTGATTGACATTGCTATGATCCCTGTGACTTATGATCATCCCATGGAGGTTGTATCTGTTGATGTGCAGGATCATGCCCGACGAACATGCACCATATTGGACCGATACACATGGGGAGATGATCAGTTCGGACCTCCATGGGGCTGAAGAGCCCACCAAATGGATGTTGAGACCCCAACAGGGGGCATAGACTAGACAAAGAGATTTACATAGGAGAGAATAAGGACGTCTTACAGAGGCACCCCGACAGAGCTTGACCTAGGGGATTTGTGCCCTTTTTAATTGAACGTTGGCCTTGGAAGGCCTAGGACGTCACCCTTCATGACCATGATGCATGGACGCTTTGGGAGACAGTTGGGGAAGTTTTGGAACATGTGGTAGGTTGGAGAATCCCAAGGAGGGCTAACGTTTTTCTCCGGGATGCTGCATTTTCCCTAGAAGGGGATAATGTCACTCTAAAAGGGGCATGAAGTCTCTCTTTATCTTGATTAGGGTTTAATTTTAAGCATTTAATGTAAAACAATATGATTTTTAGTATTTTGGCCTTGTCGGCCTTTTTATGACCTAAAAGTGAAATTAGGTCATAGTACTATATAAATTGAGGGTTTTTACCTTCATTTTTCATCATCTCTCACTCACTCATTAGTGAGGTTTGGAATTTACACTACAGTTAGTGTTGTTGGCTGAAATTGTGAGGTGCACTTGTTTAAGGAAGACATGTTTTAGAATTCTATTGGCAGTTTTGGCATTTCTCTTGGTGAAAGGTGTTACAACTAGGGCTTGCTATGCTATTTCTTAGTGAAATGTAAGTAAATTTCTGCAAAACTTCTTAATTGAATGGTTGTATTTTTATTTATTTCATCTCTTTTTATGATTTTCTGAATAAACCCTAGGTGACAAGCATAGATTGTAGGTCCTTGTCGCATGTCCCCATCAAGATTTTGAGCCATTTATTGAAGAGAGATCGAGCCTTTCCTTAGCAACACTCTTTTCTTCCTCTTCTATGCTTTCCATTTTTCTTATTGAGCTAAGAAGGAGAAAACGTATCAAGGCCTAGTTCCCCTACACCTTGTTGAGTTGATTTTCCCTAGGGTTTGCTTGGTAATGCCTTGCTATAGAAACATGTTGCCTGCAAAACCTCTTGTCTTAGTCTTATGCAATCTTTTGAGCTAGCCTATTTTCCATTTAAGCTAAGGAAGAAGGAGAGAGCACTGAGGCCTAGTTCCACTAAACCAAAGTTGAGCCTCTCTCCCCTAGGGTTTCATCCTTAAGGCCTTGCCTTAGCAACACCTCAAGGTCTAACCCTCTTGTCCTTAGTCTTATTACTTTCAATTTATCCTTCAACTCATGTGTCCTCTAATTTTGACTCCAATAACCCTAAGGCATTGATCTAAAGACCTCCTTTGTCTTGAGTAACTTGATCACAACTTCAATCAAACACTTTGAACAAAACTTAACTATTCTAACCCTAGACTAAGACTAACCCTACTAACTAATTGTTTCCATCATCTTTTTCTATAAACATCATTGTGCTGCTAACGTTTCATTTATGATCAATTGAATGGTTATTGAAGGAATTATCTAAATGAAGTGTTGATTGTTAAATTGAATGCCACGTTCCTTATCATTTATTGAAGAAGTGATATTGTACATCATTGCTATTTTATAAACATTAACTTCGTCAATATTTATTTCTCAATTGCTTATATATCAGATAGTCATTGAATATATGAATTACTAACCAAGCGAGTAATCTTGCATATATATACATCTCTTATTGCTTTGTCTCGGGTAGGTACATCTCTTTGCATTATACTTCTCTTTATTGGTTGATTGGCCAGACTATCTGCTCAGTGGTGACTTATGAAGGGGGGAATTTATCTTTTAGCCTTCAATCCTTTGCCTCCTCAAAACCCCAGGTCACCGGGGACGTCTCCCCTAGGAGTTACCTCCCTAAACAGAAATAACCTTCCTATTGAGGTGAAATTGGGTGGTATTGGTTCAGTTACGCCAATTTGTCTCTTTACATCTATCTTTTATCCTAACTACAAACTGCACGATAACATTTTGGCATTGTTGTTAGGGAACACTGAGTCAAACCTTCCTCAGATGACACTTTTTCGGTAAGCCTTTCCTCTAGAATATTTATCTTACAAGCTTACCTGGCGAATCCACTTTGGGTGTTTTCCCTTATCTTTCTGATAGTTTAAAGAAAATTATTTGGCGAGTCCACAAACTACAAGTTGGTACAATAATCCTCCTCTATCCTTTAGAAGAAAGCCTCCTTGAAACTCTCTAGTTGTAAAATCGTCTTTTGGAGGGAGTCTTCCTTTGAAAACCATGTCTAGCTTAGCGACTCGGACCAATACAACAAATCCAACTAACAACCAAAGACAATCGTCATCTACTTTTTTTAAACCACTAGACATGTCAACTATACTAGGCTACCCTAGGCAAATGCCACCCAAGTATGAAAAGTGGTTGCCTAAGTTTATCAGTACTGATGAAGTCAGTGCCAAAGAGCACATGAGCAATTTTTGGGCATTTTTTCATCTTCACCCCATTAGTGATGATGCTGAAGACCTAGTCATGAAATTGTTCTCTGCTACCCTCCTTGATGCTTCAAGACGTTGGTATCTCAACCTACCTAATGGTAGCATTAAAACTATTGACAAACTAGAAGAAGCATCTCTCAAGAGATGGAGCATCAAAGAAGACCCCAACATGCTTCTTACTAGATTGAAATCTCTTTGGAAACATTTCAAGAATGAATCTATTCGGGAGTTCCATACTAGATTTGAAACTTTGTTGCAAAATATCTCTGTAAGACATCATCCAAGCGGTGATTATCTTTTCTATATTTACACCAAGTCTTTTACTGGCCAATTAGGGTATCTTCTCCAGGACAAAAACCCCCAATTGATCCAAGAAGCTCAAGAATTAGCCACCAAGATTGAAGGAAACCTCCATTCATCCAAAATTGAGCCTTTCACAAACCCAAGGGGGAATATTGACACTAAACCTAAGATAGTCCACAAAACTTAGTCTTCTTCTGACCTTTATGCCAACATGGAAAAACTACAAGCTATTGTGAATGGCATAATAAAAAATCAAGAACTGATAATGAGTAGAATTGTCAACTTGGAAAGGTCCCAGAGCCAAGAACCTAGAGTCCCATACAAAGTTTAATTCCAAAAGGGGAACCAATTCTATAAACCAAAGAATGACCAAGAGGTTCCAAACACCCTGGCTCCTACAAATGTTGTGGATGAAAATATTTGTTGTTTACAATGCAGTGAAGCACATTGGGAGCATGAATGTCCTTACAACACTGATGGCCAACAACAAGTGAATAATATAGGACATTTCATAGAATTCCCTCAGATAAATATCACTTCTGAAGAGCATCAAGAGGGCATGAAAGAAGCAACTAGGTTGGCTAGGATGGAAATAATAAACAACCTGGACCAAGAATCAAAAGAGAAATTGAAAAAACAAGAATTCCAGGTTTATAGAAGAAAAAATCTAAACCAACCTACCTCCATTCCTTTGACTACTCAAACAAAATCCCCACCTTTGGATATAATTCTCCTTAAGACATCCAAAGACGAAAGGGTTGATTTTAACTTCAACTTTGAAGGGGCACTATCCAAGATGCATGTAACCATCCCCCTGAAAGAAGTCATTAAGGTCCCATCTATAAAGGAATGATTTGACAACTTTTTCCAAGGATCCAATGGGGCCATGGACCCTCCTATCATGTTGCAATTCGATCACTTTAGGGTCCAATATGATGAACATCCTCCCTTCTTCATGACCTTGATAATGAATAACAAGAGCCTCAACAACTGCATGCTAGATTCAGGGGTCGGTGCTAACATGTTGTCCCTCAAGGTCATGCAACAAATAGGGTTGAAAATCACATGACCTTATAGCAATGCATTTGGATTTGAATCTAAAGCCATACCCACACATGGGGTAATCGAGAATGTCCAATTTTTCCTTAAATAATAACCCGACAAAATCATCCACATGGATATAGTGGTCGTGGACATCCTAGATGTATGGGGAATGTTATTGTCTAGGAAGTTTGCCTCGTAGCTGGGTGGTACTCTAGAGATGGAACTCACTTATGTGAATATACCCTTGAAATATGGAACTAATGGCCATCTCTCGAATGTACCCATAACGACGACTCATGTGCAATATCTTAATGATCCCATCAAGGATGACAAAGAACATGACGAAATCATGCAAAGTCTTCATGAGTATTCTCCAAAAGATATGAATTTTTCAACAGAACAAGACTTTGATCAGATACAATGGCCTAAGAAAGAGGAATACCAACAACTCCTGGACAAGTACAAAGACAAGGAAACAGGGACTGTGAAGATACTAAAAAAGATAGAATATGATGTACATATTCACCCATCCCAGCGGGAAGTGTTTACAGCAGAATCACACCCCCTCCCTCTACACAATACACTGGGGTCGTTCAGGGAACAACCAAATACAAGATCAGAAAGTACAAATAAGGGGACATAGTGTGGATGTGGGATACCCAGAAGGGAAATCTGACCAATGCAAAGGAAGCACTCAATCATGGCTCATACCTTTCAAAGTTGGAAGAGAGTTAGTTGATGACTCTTATTATTTCTCCACTTTGGAAGGAAGAATGCGCCCATTACCAATCAACGTGCACCTCCTTAAACCCCACCAGGGTGGGGGGACTTGACTTCATAGGTAAGTGTAGGTAAGTAGGTAGGAATATTTGCATTCATGTATTATACCATTTGCATTGAATGTTGGTTTTATTTCACATTCACACTTATGATTGTTTTATTTCAGTCTTATATATATAAATGTTGGGGTGGTATCACCACCCTAATCAGTTACTAATATTTTCTATTGATATCAAGCAAGTAAACATGTTATTCCAGAGATTCTGAGGTTCTCATGTGCTCTACGGTGAGCACATGTCCCCGATTTGGAGCTAGATGTTATCCACCACTTTTAGGGATAACTAAGAGATCATGTCTCAAGGCCCACAGGTTCTAGACATGGAGTATTGAGAGTCATATTGAAATAAGCATGGCCCTAGAGGGCCCATCTATTCTCCCTTTTAGATCCTCTACTTTGTTAGAAACAACACCATCCATCACCATCGACTTGGTCTTGTGTTGGGGATGGTTTTTGCTCCATGAGGTAAAGAGTCTGGGTATCATGGTATGTGTCACTCTGATCTTCAAAACCTTTGAATATGTGCATTTAATTCCTTTTGTTTCTAACAAATTCTTGGATGTTATGCTTTCTCACTTGATCATGTCTGGGGGAAATGAAAGGACACCCTAGTAATCCTATGTCCGCAGGTTTTGGTTTTCCACTGGGGGGATTTTTGAAAATCCATCATCTGCTCCCGTCATAGCACCACTTTTTCATCTTACTTCCCGCTCATCTATCCCATTACACTTGTATAGGCACTGGGTTGACCTATTTTTAGGATTGCACCTTATCTTGTGGGAAGAAGAGGCTAAAGGTCGAGAAGGTAAAAGCAAGCTGGAAAAAAATAAAATCCTAAGAATAAAACCTCGAGATGCTTTGCCCAGGGATCCCTGAGAAAGAAATAAAGGGCTTATCAGCAAGAAACAAGAGGGACCTGTTGGCAGCCAATTCACATTTTTATCTTATCCTTATAAGTTGCCTACACCAGTGTTTTGCAACTCTTGATTTTCGTCGCAATCTTTGAATAAAATAACACTATTATTTCGCACATTTGCACACTTGCTTTTGTTCTTGTTTTCATGACTGCAAGCGTGAAAAATTTGATTTCGAAGTCATATTAAAAACGTCACTGGATTGTTATGATCACTCTTGTATGTATGTTCATTGCATTTCCAATTTAATTATGGTTATACAGTTGGAAAGACTCCAAGATCCTCTACTCATTTGGCATCTTTTTGTTGCTAATGTGGCTTCATTTTTTAAGATTGTGATGATATTATAGTGACTATCAATGAGTCCTTAATACATTGGTGGTTTGATGTTCTATAGTCTTTCATCGATTTCCTTGGCACATTGGTTTCATGAAAACACATTGACATTATGGATAGACTCTTGGTGCAATCATACCATACAACATGTATTTGTTATAATCGAACCCTTGGTGATGTTTTCAAAACATTGTTGTGATTTTAAAACCCATGAAAATACTGTTACTCGTGTAAAAGATTTGGGTCGACTCATCATAGTGTTCAATGGTTGTTTTATTGACATTGCAATAATGATTTGATTCACCATATGTGTCATCGGTTGTACTTTGGATATGACTGTTTTTCATGGACTGATCTAGCTCCACCACCCTCGCACACTCAAGCATTAATGCCTGCCTCCTATCCCAGGTTACCTCTGTTGTTTTCTGGGGAAATATCTGAGTTTTTGGACCTGCATATACCCTCTCCAAACCCCTGTCCACTGTGTGTTCTCTCCTGGCTCATGTAGGGAGAATTTAACCCCCATGGTGTTCAGAGTCAGTTACTGTTTGATTGCCAGAGAAGACTGCCCCCGTAATTGCCTCCCAGAGACACGTTTTTGCATGAGAGATTCTGGGCAAACGGTTTTGAATCAGTTCAAACCCTTGAAAACCCAGAATTGAAATTAGCCCCTTTACCTTGATTGTGGGCGGTTTCCTCAGAAATCGAGTTGTTATAGAGATCTAGCTCGTGTTTTAGAGTTCAAGTTTCAAATCTTCTCCGTGATTGAAAGGTGCATATTGGGTCTGTGTGCATTTGCTGAAACGTCTATGAATTTTCCAGGCCTATATCTCAGAACCCCTCTCACCTGTCCAGCCTCTCACACTCTTGAACCCTTGATCAATCCTTACAAAATCAAGTAGTTTGTCAGAAGAAGTATTTTCTTACTGCCCAGGTATGTATTTCGACATCGTTTTTGCTTTATGAGTTGGTTCAAATTAATATAACCGATTGGATTAGATTTCAATAGCTCTGTTCGTTTTGATAGATTCAAAATAATTCTATTAATTTCATTTTACCAAAATAATTTCGTTATGAATCATGAGTGGGAAATTTGTTTGCTAAACTCAGACACAGCTATGATTTAGTTAATGAGATTTTATTATTCTCAGTTTAGTATAAATGATTGATTTGTTTTCTATTTTGTTTAGATTTCATTTTGAAACAATTCTGTATGGATAGTCGATTGGGTTTGATTTCGATTAAGTTTTGTTTGTTTCTGAACAATCCTGTTGACTTCGATTTACCAGGAACGATTCTGTTTTGGACTGAATCAATATTTTCGTTTTGTATTATGATTGTATTCCACCTGCACACAAGATTTATTTGCTAAAATCAGACACGACTATATTTTGGATTTAAAACGATTTTTTTAATGGCTGAGTTGACATAAACTATTGCATGAAAAATTTACTTGATCGGTTACAGCCTGTTTTGATTGAAATAGATTCAAACATGATTTTGTTTAATCTCAATTAGCATAGAAGTTTTGGTTTGAATGATTCGTTTGGTTTTCAATTAGCAATCAAATATTTGTTTGAATATAATTCTGTTAGTTCTAGATTGATTAAAAACGATTATGTTCTTAAATTAGACTAGCTATAGAATCGTTTGATTCTATTAGCTAGTCTTAAAAATTAGATTTTTGTCAATTTTATCAATAAAATATCCTCTAAACTTGTCTATTCTTGTCCTCTTTCAGGTGCATACGAATTACAGTGATCAATTGGGCATGTTGTGGCAGTTTAGGAGATACTTTTGTGATGTAGTTTTTGTTTTAGGTTGTTAGCTTGAGTCAGAAATAGAGACTTGGGATATTATTCCCAGATTTTTTGTAATTTGCTTTGATAATTCCCATAGGGATGTTTTACCCTGTGGTCTTTAAATACTTGTTATTTTTTGTAATGAAAGGATCATCATCACTGTTGGGAGAACCAGATTATGGATTTATAATGATACATACTGGAATGAAAGTTGATGTCTTGTAACATCTTTAGCTTTCAATATATCAAACTTTTGTTTCAAGTAGCTATCATGATTCATTGCATGTTGATGTGATTTAATTTATATGTTGTCCATATCTGATCTCTCTTATTTAAAAATACAAAAATTACTCTATTTCAATTAATGAATACAGGTTTATCTTTTTCATCATTTTCATTGTTTTGTACAAACTTTACACAAGGATTTATCTGACTGCGATGATTTGTAAATTATAAGATTGTTGTAATTTTTTATGTCTTATTTGTCCTATCATTTATATTTGAAGAGCACAACTGCTTCTAGTTTACGAGAAGCTCTTTTGAGAATCTGGTGCGGGTTTCCTCCCTCCAAACAACTAAAACAACTATTGCATACAGGACAAACCTGAAGCGTTACTTCAGGTCAGTTTGTTATTTGTTATTTGATAGTTAATTTATTAGGTTTATTTAAGTAGTTTAGATAGATATATATATAGTTTAGATTCTTAGTTAGAATTATTATTTTAGTTGCTTAGCTTAGTTAGTGTTTAGTTTATTTCTTTCTCATAAAATTATAAAAATAAAAAAACAATAGTTTCGCTGTCTTAGGACAATTTACAAATGACGTTTGCAAGTTTTCATTTAAATATGTAATCTGTAAATATTGTATATCTGTAATTGGATCTGATTCTGTTGGTAATTGAACATTTTATTTTATAGAATTATAGTTGTATGATTTAGGTAATAGATTGTATATATGCAGTTTAGATTTGTTTATTAATGTGTTTTAATTATTGTTTTCATTTAGATTAGTTCCTTAGTGTAGTTTTCATTTGTTTTCTTAGGACTTAGATCGGCCAACAGAGCCGCTAAACCCATCAGGGTAGGTCATCCCAAACAGCTTGGGTTATTTAGACAACCCCATACCGGATCCACTCTTCCAGTTGGCGAGCATTCTTTTTCTCCTGTCAACAAATGGCGCTAGAAGGAGGGTCGACTGACAAGCCGGCCTTGTAGGAGCCTTTATTTTTAAATGTATTTGATTTCCCCCATGGCTCCCCAGATCACTGTGTTGGAACATGCTTTCAACTTCTCATTACCCGATGTTCCCAACGAGACAATATCTCGCTTGTCCAAACTCACCTTTGATGGTGGAGGCAATATATCTGCTAAAGAGCACCTTAACAAGTTTTGGTGCAAATGCATCAAACATGACATCTCAGATTTAGGAGTTTTATGCAGACTGTTCTCTTTTACTTTTAGAGGTCG
>SNQJ01S0070336.1:0-21950 GCA_010110895.2 Picea sitchensis | reverse complement strand
TCTCACAGTCTCTTCTCTCAGAATACAATATTCACTATCATCCATAGCCGCAATACATTTACCTCATAAAACAGGGTTTCCTTCTAGGGAAAAAAACTCTAACATAATCTCTACCGTTAGATCTGCAACCTTATAATGAACGGTGCAGATTTACAATGAAATTACAATATATTTTACAACGCAATTTTTTCTTCGAGGGACGCTACCCCCGAACCCCCCCTCTGCACTCCCCCGTGTGGAAGAGTGTACATACTTCTAGGGTGTAAATACTTCATGGGGTATAAACATGTCTGAAAGCAAAGACCTCTGAATCAAGAAGATAATCAGGCTTCACAACCAACAGGACTTAGCACTATGTTGATTGAGGTACATCCAGACGTTCTTAAATCAAGATGAAGGTATGTCATGTTAAATGATAACACTAGAATTAATAAAAGTGGGATTTCTGTCTAAGTATTAGACTTGTTGAGGTGTAAAATAACAATAAGTATAAGACTATAGTTACTGGGTGAAAAGCAATATCTTTTACTTACAACCATAGATAAAATAGCAACAATATAGTTGTTGTTAGATAAATGTTGTGCAAATGATATTGTCATCTATTAAGCATGAAATAACTGGCATAGATATGATAAATCTGATAAAAATTAACTACTAATATGAAATGCACACCTTCCATTCCATGAAAATGCAGACGTATATAACGATATCGCCCATGATTCAATATGTTATCCCTTGATGTCATTGTATAATATAAATTCGCTGCATAGTAACACTATAGTTGGTCGGTCATTTCATGGCACAATCGCTGTCAAGAGCTGTATGAATTCACTGTAAATTAACACTATAAATTGACTGGAAGGTAATCGCTATAATTTAACTATAATTTCGTTGTCCACAAATGCTATCATAAAATCAATTGATACATAATCTGGTGTTGTCACTGTATTAAAACGCATTCGAAAATGTAAGCAGAAAACTCCACTGATATGTATGTTGAAACGAAGTCTAAAATGAGTTGGGAAAGAAGTCTATTAAATTGTTGAGTAAATTCGCCAGTCAATGTGTATTCACTTGGAGATTAAAGTCATGGCCAAGCATTTAAATCGCAAAGGGTAATTTGCCAGTTTATGTGAAATAAAAAATATGCAGAGGAGAGTGATAAACGTAATTCTTCTTTCCAGACACATGCAAAATGATGAAGAAAACACATGTATCATCATCCCAATGCAGGAGAAAAATTCATAGACAACTCATTAAAACAACGAGGTTATTAAAACACAGTGAACAAAATGTTGAGGTCATTAATACATGGAGGTGATAAGAACACAAAGACCATAGCAACGCAAAGGTAAAAAAAAATGCAGAGGCAGCACAAAATGAATTCTGCTGGCAAGGATTTACGTCGAGGTAGAGAGATGTTCTGCATGATTCACTGGTTGAGGTAAATAAACCAAAAATGCAGTGGTTAATTAAAGACCCAAAATGCAGAGGTGATATAAAAACACAACCATTTAATAGGCTAAAGTCGCTCATGTATAAAAATTGCTGACATTAAATGTAAATCGTAGTCACCATGTAGATTGCGGTCAATATGTAATTCACATTCACTAAATGTATATTGCAGTCAAAAGGTAAAGGAAATCGTAGTAAAAAGGAGAATGAAATCACAGCCAAAGGATGACAAAATTGCATTCGATGTATTAATGAAGCACTGGGATTCACCATTTAAAATCGCAGAGATGATTCCAACAAGGTGTTGTGATTTATCAATAAAATTGCAACGATAATCAATAAAGCACAGAGACTATTCGGTCAGAGATGAATCAACATAACATAGATATATCCAAACACAAGAAGGCGCAAAGAAAATTAGTTATCCAAGAATCCATCAGCCGACGTAGACAGCTAGGAAAACTATCCTTCGCTCATCATCTATGCATAAAAAGGAAGGGCATTAGGATCTATAGGTCTATTAACACTGAAGTGACGACCGTTGATTCGGCTCATGGCTAACTTCTCAGGCATGGACAAATGATCTAGGGATTAGGACGAAAGGTAAAGCACAAACTCTTCAAATATTCAATAAAACAACAGAGAAGTCATGGAAATCAAGGATTGGTGGCCAAGGTGATCAATCGATGCAGCGAGCCTAAGGCAATGATGATTTTAGGTTCTAAAAAAAAATGCTAATTTAAACACTTTTCTTCACACCATAAAAGTACATAAATGGAAGTGCAAGATCCATAGTAATCTACCATTCAAAATAAAAGCATGCGTACTGTAGCCCAAGTCCACCACTCCAAGTCATTGTCCCACGCACTCTGTCCCACTACTGCTTGCCAACTGTTGTGACTTCACCGGTACCTCTCAACCAACGCTAGGGGTAATCTTCTTCCCCCTTAGCCCCCCAAGCCACAAAGGGGCCACACACACTAACCAAAGAACAACTGGCTCCCAACGCACCTCGCAAGATCGAGCTACCACTCATCTCTGAGCTGGGTATCCCAACCCCCACAAGATAAGTCAGTCAAGTAAAAAAATTTGCAATGTAAAGTTACACATCCAACAACCATCCATACTCCTCATCCTTCCTCCTTTATATAGAGTTTCTAAGTGATTTCTTTCCCAAATTCCCATTTGATTTCTTTTTCAATAATTTAATTCAGAAATAACCTCCCCCGTACACATGTCACCCATCCCCTTAGTTGCACTAGAAATTAATTTCACTAATTATTTAATTACTCCTATTTCCCTTACCCACCTAAAAGCATTCCTAGAATTGCTCATAGGTGTCCCCATATTCTCTTACACATTTTAAGGACTTACGTCGTTACTAAATTCCTAGTTGAGTTCAAATTAGAGAGTTCTTAATTTCAAGATTCCTTACCAAGTTAGTCATTCTGTTTTTTCCTTATGTTTCCCTTTTTCTTTATGTTTCCCCCTTTTTCCCTTAGTTTCTCAATTCTTTTTAAGTTTCCCTCTTTTCCTTTTTTATCTAAAACTCAAATTAACAAGTGTAGAAAATTACCTTTTTCTCCTCTTGCAATTTTGATTAATAAATTTTAATCAGCATAAGTAGAAAAACAATCAATTCCCTTTTAAAATTTTAATCCCTCAAAGTAATTTGATTTAATAAATTAATTGAGTTTCTTACCCCCTTCTCGTCACATGTTTACTGATTATTATTATTATTATTATTATTATTATTATTATTTTACCACAAGTATCACTTAGACCCAAATTTTATTTTCCTAGGCTCGGTGACATTTTTATTAGGGAAATTGTTTTTAAATATTTCTTATCACATCCTTCATTCTAAGGACATCTAGGTTTATTCACTTACAAGTTAAAAAGAATGCGACGTGCTCTTCAAGATGCACTACGTGCTCCAGGGGTGCCACTCGCCTCTTTCTGTTTTCCTTGCACGACGTGCCCTTCAGGATGCACTACGTGCTCCAAGGGTGTCACTTGCCTCTTTTTGTTTTCCTTGAAAGACGTTCCCTTCAGGACACACTATGTGCTCCAAGGGTGCCACTTGCCTCTTTCTATTTTCCTTATGCGGCGTGCCCTTCAGGATGTATAATTCCTGTAGAAACCCCAATAGATATAGAATTCTAGTTAAATTGAACACAAACAATTTGCTGATATTCAAGAGACGAGAGAAAGTTTTTTCTCCATAAATTAGATAATTATATTGATAAAAAATGAATATACATGAGCAACCGTCCTAAAAAAAGAAGAGAGGAGGTGAATATATAGAATTTCCAACATAGAAATTCTAGTAAAAAAAAGCTAGAAATAGCTAAAATAGGTGTCATAAGCTACGAGAGACCACATAGTTCGACCTAGACCACTAAAGATACATGTCACACACTCATTAATGTCGACAAGAGTTAAGTGATTCACATTATCTCACTTAAGCTCACTTAACTAACAAGAGAAGCAATTCCAACTCACTTAACTGACCCGAAATAGTAGTTACTAATAATAATAATGGCAAAAATCATTAATTAAGGAATAAATCTCTCACTCAAAGAGGAGTTGTGCATTCCCTAATAATAGATGATTTTTTTCATGAGTTATTTGGAATAAATCATGAATAAATCAAGAAAATCAAGAACCTGGAGTTGAGTCTTGACCTAAAATTAGCAGTTTTCCCTAAAATCTATGGATGAGGCACCCTTCTTCTCTATGTGGCCAAATTAGGTGAAATAAAGTGTAAATGAATGTATTAACCAATATCTAGGAGTCTAGTCTAGGTATAAACTAATGTAAGTTAGAGATATGCTCCAACACCCCCCCTTAAGCCTAACTGTAGTGACAAAAAATTTGAGTCCCGACAACTTGTCCATTTTAGGTACTCATTACATAAAAGAATTCCTCATGAAAAGAGAAAAGAGGGAAAACCTCATGGGAAACACCCCCCCCCCGCCCCAAAAGAGGAAAAAAATGTTGAGTGGCCAAAAGTGACCTACTTAGTTGTCTCCACCACTCCAAGCATAACTCTCAGTTCTGAAAATTTCTTTTCAGTGAAGGACTTGGTGAAGATGTTTGCAACCTCAGAGTGTGACTTTGGATATGAACCAAGTGACATATAGAAATGTATTGGAAACAAAGGTTCTGTGGTATCCAGGGCTTGAGAATCCCCAAAAAACTCTGATCTAGTCCTTCTTGTATCCGTAGGATCACCGACTAGTTCACCCTCATCTTGCAGGGTTTTCTCTGCCCAAGTTGGCAACTGAGTTGGATAAGCCATGAACTACTCCTCATCCTCTGTATCATACTTGAAAGGTAGCTCTGATGGCTTTTCTGAAGTGCTCAAAGAATTTTTTGACTCCTCCTCATCAATGACAACAAGCGGTTCCTTGACAGGGTCTTCTGAAAAATCATGCAGTGATTCTTCTGCAAACTTCACACTTTGAGCTAGAATGAAATTTTCAGTGTGAGAGTCCAGCAATATATATCCTTTGACACCTTCAGGATATCCAACAAATATGAATTCAACACTTTGAGGCTCCAAAGCCTTCCTCGTATCTGTCGGACTGTGAGCCCATGCTCGTGAACCAAAAATACGAAAGTGTGACACTTTCAGTTTCTTACCAGTCCAACATTCAAAAGGAGTGGTGCCTTTGAGTGATTTGTGAGGAAATTGGTTCTGAATGTATTCTGCACAATTAATAGCTTCAGCGCATAGCTTGGGAGCTAATGATTTCGACTGGAGCATACAATTGGCTATCTCTTTTAAGGACCGATTTTTCCTCTCCGCAACACCGTTTTGCTGTGGTGTATATTGCATTGTGTGTTGTAGTTTTATACTGATTGAAGGCTATGGGAATGGGCCCATAATGTCACTGTGAATCATCTCAAGAGGTGAAGAATCTCTCTGTGCCTTCCCTTTGTCAAACTTTTTCTCTTGATTCTTGCCAAGAATGCATCCTTGACATACACCGCTTGTGAATTTAATAGCTAGCAATCCTTCTACCATGTTTTCCTTGATGAGTTGATGCAAGTACTTATAGTTTATATGGAAAAATATTTCATGCTATAACCTGTTGATATCATTAGATTGTGACATAAATATAGTGCTAACATATTTAGAAACAAAGTGGGAGAAGAAATACAAACATGAACCATGATCTGCAATTCCAAGTGCAAGTTGTGAGCCTGTGGAAATGTCGGTCATCACTGTGGAGTCCAGAGTGAACTCCACCTTCCTTCCAGGGTCAGAATGAGTGATCTGATATATTGAGAGAATATTTGTGGACAGCGAGGGAACATGAAGCACATTTGTGAAGCAGCCCCCTTCAAGATCAACAATTCCTTCTCCGCACACCTTTGCAGGTGTGACATCTCCCAAGTAAATTCGGGATCTGGTGCTTTCTTCGATGGAGGAAAATTAATCTTTTGATGCACCCATATGGTTCGATGCACTTGAATCAAGGATCCAAGATTATGGAGTGGATGTGACATCCATTAAATCATGACCATATCGTGCTCTCCCTCCCGTTCTGCTATCATCTTTCTTCTTTGCATTTTCGGGCACCGTGAGATTGTGTTGCTGCAATTTCTTAGCCATCTCATCGATAGTCTTCCTCATGCAATTTTCCTCGGGATGAAAACCTTTGGAAAAATAGCTAGAAAGTGTTCTTTCCTTCTTAATCTTACCCTTAGGCTTAGAAGAGTTATCTGAAGATTGTGCAAATCTCTCCTTCTTCGATTCAGGAAATTTACCCATTCCTTTTTTCTTGTCTTTTCCACTGCTCTTTGGAGCATTAGTAGCTGCAAGTGATTGGTTATTGGAATGCTTGATGGCACCCATTTTGACTAACATATATTTCTCTTGAGTCAATGCTGCAATGAAATTATTCAATGGAGGCATTTTCCATTTTTCCTGAGTCAATTTAGATGCTTGAAAAGATGACACAAATACGGAATATTCAGGGCCTAATTTCGAGAGAATTGAAAGGATGAGTTGTTCTTCCTCTTTCGTGACTCCACATGCATTAAGTTCAACAAGTTGGGATTTGAACTTGGTGAATAATTCTTGTAGGTTGATGAAATGAATTGGACTTAGGGATATGAGTTCATTCTCCAGTTGAAGCACTCTCATTGCATCCTGCTTGCCAAATAGTCCTTCCAATGTGGTCCAGACCACCTCAGGAGTAGTGGCTCTACTGACATGAAAGAGGAGATCTCTAGAAATTGATAGGAATATCATCCCAATTGATTTATCTAATTTATTGAAATAATTTATCTTCTCCACTGCAGCAGTCGGTTCTTTCTCTGTTCCCATTGTTACCTAGTAAATCCCTTTGCTTCGGAGGAGCAGAGAGATCTCTGTCTTCCATTCGAAGTAATTAAAAGGATTTAGAATGAGTTTTGTGGGATGAGAGAGATGATCCATTGTTGTTTTATGTGCCTCCTGATGATCTATACCTGCAAATAAAACTGTGTACAATCCACTAGATTCAATCTAGCTCTAATACCATGTAGAATTCCTGCAGAAACCCCAATAGATCTAGAATTCTAATTAAATTGAACACAAACAATTTGTTGATATTCAAGAGATGAGATAAAAAAAATTCTCCATAAATTAGAGAATTATATTCATAAAAAATGAATATACATGAGCAACCGTCCTCAAAAAAGAAGAGAGGAGGTGAATATATAGAATTTCCAACATAGAAATTCTAGTAAAAAAAAGCTAGAAATAGCTAAAATAGGTGTCATAAGCTAAGGGAGACCACATAGTTCGACCTAGACCACTAAAGATACATGTCGCACACTCATTAATTTCCACAAGAGTTAAGTGATGTGCATTAGCTCACTTAATCTCACTTAACTGACAAGAGAAGCAGTTCCAACTCATTTAACTGACCTGAAATAGTAGTTACTAATAATAGTAACGACAAAAATAATTAATTAAGGAATAAATATCTCACTCAAAGAGGAGGTGCGCATTCCCTAATAATATATGAGTTTTTTCATGGGGGAGTTGGAATAAATCATGAATAAATCAAGAAAATCAAGAAAAGTCAAGAAAATCAAGAACCGAGAGTTGAGTCTTGATCTAAAATTAGCAGTTTTCCCTAAAATTTAGGGATGAGGCGCCCTTCTTCTCTATGTGGCCAAATTAGGTGAAATAAAGTGTAAATGAATGTATTAACCAAGATATAGGAGTCTAGGCTAGGTATAAACTAATGTAAGTTAGGGATATGCTCCAACATAGGACGTACTATGTGCTCCAAGGGTGCTACTCACCTCTTGACTGACTTGGTAGACATAAAAAACCCCTGGAGTCAAAAATTCGTTAGGCGATCTTGTGGGAGACTAAGGGACTCTAAGGAATAAGGCCCCTGCCTTATTGCACGCCCCTTAGAATCATCGTGATTGATTGTCGCAGTCTGCCCTCACGACATTGTGGGTCTTCTCGAACTAGGTAATCTTTAACCTACAGTTCAAGCCATGACGAGAGTGCTAGTAAGATGTGGTAGGGCTGCTGTCCACACCTCTCCCTCAACATATCTAATTATCATGCATGATCCCTCTACTCCACATGTGAGTCTGGTCGACAATTTATCATCAGCCTGCATCATCAACGAATCATGTCAGAAATAAAATCCATAATCATAACATCTAATCAGATGCACATATGTCATATATACAACAATAAAACCCCAATAGTCCACTCCCTGACTCGATCCAAAGTCCAAGGGTTTCATCGATGCCTGTGCATCCTCGATGTCCAAAGCCTACACACTTAGGAGAACCGAGTCAATAGCACCTCTCTAAGTCAATACAACAAAATAACATATAATCATAACCATAATGTCTCATAATCATAATCAACAACCAATAGTATAATAATCCTGATCACTTGCAAGCAAGTTTCCTTAAAGAATAAGTTTGCGTAGTGTGTGCAAGAGTGGGATATTACAATATCGTCAGTTGGTGGGAAATTTGAACTACATCACCACTACCAGACCAAACATTGCATACTCTGTCAACATCCTTAGTTAGTTCATGGCTAATACTTTTGAGAGCCACTGGAAAGATGCAAAGAAAGTCATTTGATACTTCAAAGGAACAATAAATTTTGGTATTATGCATACTGATGAATCTGATGTTGAACTGGCATGTTTTTTTGATTTAGATTGGGCAAGAAATTCTGATGATATAATATCTACCTCGGGCTATGCATTTCATATAGGATCGAGGGTTGTATCATGGAGTAGCAAGAAACAACCAATTGTGTCATTTTCATGAATAAAATTTGAGTATAAAGCCTTGAGCAATGCTACTTGTGAAGTTGTTTGGCTGCGGAGAATTCTTACAGATGTTGAATAGGAGAAAAATGGTCCATCATGCATCAATTGTGATAATCAAAGAACTATCAAATTGGAAAACAATCCAATATATCATGGAATATCAAAACACATCGAGATACAACATCACTTTGTGAGAGAGAAGACTGAATCAAAGGAAATTAATTTGATTTTTTGTAATACAAATGATAATGTGGCTGATATATTTACCAAGCCTCTTGGTAAACACAAGTTTGAAGTTTTTATAAGCAAGTTAAGAGTTGTAGAAAATCTGTTTTTCCATTAAAGGGGGATGTGAGAATAATGTCAAAACTTTAGAATGTTGTTAGAGATTTATTTGTGAGTTGTTTTACTCGAGTCTAATTTTAGATTATAAGAGGTTCTAGATCCATACTTCTAGGATTATGTTCCTGGTTTATTGGTGAGATTTCCAGCTATAAATGTAACATTGTTTTCCTTTTGAAATATGAATTGTGATGAGCACTTTTGCTCACAGTTTTTTACTGCCTTGATATCTGTTTATATTTGAATGATCACTTTTTCTCGCCTATCTTGATATCTGTTTATAATTGGATGAGCACTTCTACTAACATTTTTTTACTGCCTTGATATCTATTTATAATTTGTGATGAACACTGTTTCTCACGAGTGTTTCACAAGGTAGAACACTTTGACAACCTTTTTTTTCTTCAAATAATTTTTATTTTATTTGGAGTAAATATGTGTTATAAATTTATATGGGTAAATACAATTGATTGTCAAATTTTATTATCTAAAAATTTAATTTCGTAATTATTTATGGGTATATACAATTTTTTGAATATCAACCAGAAAATAAATCTTCTATCCATCCCCATTTGTATTTACGTCGTCAACCATGACATGTGAACATGTTTATGGAAATTTGTTCATATATATTATGATTTAGTTGGACGAAACATATGCAATCACACTTAGAATCTAGAAACACCACATATAACATTGCACATTAGTCACAATGATCACATTTAACCATTCTTCCTTTTTTTTCCTATACAAAATACCTAGTACAATATTAATTTTCTCTTTTTTATTTATTGGAAAGGGTGTCGCAAATCTAAATCCATGCAATGACTTCATTGTAATATTTTCGTGAATGTAATCCCTTTCTCCATGTGAATGATGTCAATGATATATTTGTGAAATATTAAACCTTGGGATTTATGAACCTTCAACATTAATACAAGGTGCAATGATCACTACCTTGTTCTCCCTCTCTGTGAAAGAGTTATGGGAAAAATCATTAGAAAATAGTTATGGGAAAAATTATTAGAAATTATTTCATCTAGGTAAAACCATGGTATTGGGTAAACCATGGTATTGAGTAATCCATTGTATTTGATGTGATGATGCCTATTTAAAGGGATAATATACTTCATTAGAAAGTATCAAACTTGGTTGAAGTGGTCAAGGTAATAAATATATTGATGCAATTGGTTTTCTCAAAAAAGGTTTTCCAGGGTAAATCTCTTATTCATGCTTGTTTATTTGTGTTTATTTTTGTTCTCTTTTTATGCTTAATTATTAATAATAAGTGTCATGTTGTGAGGTCATAAACATATACATAATCCAAAATACATATTTCATGACTTGAGAATGCACATCAATCAACGTGCATTGTATATGGAATCTTGCACCATTGAAGGGGGAGCACACCAAAACTTCAACATGTTGCATACCCATCGATCAACAAAAATGTTGTATGGTATGTCGCAAAACATAATCTATTCCCTCCCTAAAGTAAAGTGACTAACAATAATATCTTTGACATGGGCATTATTTTTCGCGCATAAATACATATTTATGGATGTTGTGTTAGATACTATTAAAAGGCATAGAGAGAAACAACATAGACAACAAAAATAAACATAGATAGAACATGGAAACCAGATTAGGGGAAGGAGGAGAAATCATTGTTACATGAAACATCAAATCAAAATGAAATTAATTCACCAAAAGAGAGGGGAAAAAAAATAGATGGAAAAATTGGATCATTTTGAAACAATTATTTCTGGTCCTATGCTTATTATTTCTTCGAATGTGAAGAGTCGTAGATTATAGGAAGAGTCACATGTTAGGAAAGATGAACAATTATTTGTATTATATTTATTAAACTATCATGTTAATGCAAAACACAAGTGTGTGGAGTTAAGATTTCTGCCAATGCCTAGCCTATCATTAGCTACTAAAGATAATGCAAAGTTAATACAATGATGCAATTTGTTTTTATTGTAAATAAAAGCTAATATAAAAAAATTAAATCAATTTTTAACTATGAGCATCGAAAGTAAGCATGTATGGACACATATAGTTTGTAATGATACAAATTTTATAGAATTGCACACTTTGGATTGAAAGGAAAAATGTTCACTAAAGATTTAGGTAATGTTAGGTGAAAAAAAGTGTCTCAAAAGATTAACAATTCTTGGAAACAAGTTTAAGTGTAAACATAAAGGTGGATGGAGATTTGGTAACTATGAACACAAAATGAGAAATAGACTAAGTTNATGTTCACTAAAGATTTAGGTAATGTTAGGTGAAAAAAAGTGTCTCAAAAGATTAACAATTCTTGGAAACAAGTTTAAGTGTAAACATAAAGGTGGATGGAGATTTGGTAACTATGAACACAAAATGAGAAATAGACTAAGTTGTAAAATGTGAAATTAGAGCACATTTAGAATTGAAACTAAAAATGTGCATCAAAAATTGAGATAATGTTAAGTCAAGTATAAACATAGAAATAGATAAATATTTCCTCACTATGAACCCAAAAAGTTTACATAAAATGATAAGTAGACCGTTTGCATAATGTAAAGTTAATGGACATGTAAATTGAAATAAAAGATGTTGCCGTCCTAATGCACACTTGCTAACATGAGCTAAGTCCAACTCACTTAGTGCCCTCGGAGACACGATGTCTAAGTTCCAAGTCCACACTGTCACCTTGACTGGAACTTCTTCTTTCTAGGCTTACTCCTAGGGAAGCCAAGGGGGGTAGTCCCTAGTTACTAATTTAATTTTAAGTTAATGGTTCTAGGAGTCAGTTTCAATTCATTATAGGCCAAAAGGGAAAAACTAGCTAAGATGATCAAGCAGTAATACAAGTGCAAGTCTAATCTATCATGAAAGTCAACCCTTTTCCTAAGTCAACTAAGACCAGTGCTTTATGTTGGGAAATAGAGATTGGAAACTAAGGTTTTCTTGGTGGTTCAATTACAAGAGTTTTACAATTGATACAAGTTTAAACTACCCCAAACCCAAAGGACACAACTATACAAAAGAGAATTCTAAGTGTTACAATGTTTCAAGATCTATAAATCAGATACTAAGATACATAAGCTAGATACAATATATACCAATTAGATACAAAGACATACCAATGTAACAGGATGTACAAGATATAAACAATTACATACATAAGTCAAGCATGCCCCAAATGGCACTACTCCATTTGGACTGCCTTCAATTGCAACTAACCACAAAATCCTTGAGGACCAAAGGCAAGTGATTGCTTCCCCAGGTGGGATACTCGATCACTTGCTGATCCACACCACAATAAGCTATTAGACAAGATATTCAACAATTAAAATTAACTGCTCATGTAAAACAGAATGGACACAAACATATAGTTGAAATAAAGATAGATAAACAATGATATATTCCACAAGTTATGTTTGCCTATCCATACATCTAAATCCCCTCAAACATGTCCACCATTGATCTGCAACTAGGTGTTGTATTGTTTAAAAGTTAGATGAATTTTAATTTCCCTTTCCCTAACTAGGTGTGTGCTTCAAACTTCCTCCTCCTTGGCAAATGATACACTTTCGATTGCTCAAGATAGTAGGAGCTACAGTCCTACCCTAACTTCAAGGTCAGCCCTTTACTGATGGGAGTAGTCCAGTCTGAGATCTCCCCCCAACGAAACCACTTGGGGCCGGTCCCCATCCCTCTGCTGGGTATCCCCTCAAGCCATTTTAGATGGTGGGAGGATGAATGAGGCCCCTAAAATGTTACTAAGGGATTATTACTTGACCCTAGGGTGGGTCTTTAAGTGTGTTGGGTTGCTTTTAGAGAGTTTAGGACCTTAAAATTGGAGTTTTAAGCGTATGGCCATGAACAAAATGTATGTAAAAGCGATGCTTGCAATGTGTCAACCCAACCATCAATAACATATCAAAATGTAAAGTAAATGTAACACAATGTATATCAACTCTTGCGGCATTTTATAAAATGTGCCGGTGAAAGAAAGGTACATGCATGAAGATGCAAACCCATTGAGCATGCATTCGGCTCAATTAGGTCTACTTCTGTGGTAATATGTAAAGCTATCCATATATTATAACTAATATAATACAAAGGAATGCATATATTAATTCTATTTTAGAATGCAAAGGATTACATATTAGATTGTATTCAATTATACCTTTGTATATATTAATTTATCTAATCTAACATTATGTTAAGTGATAACATTACATATTACACCATATATAATATATATTATTAAAATATATAATACTTATTATTACCTTGTATATATTAATTTATCTAATCTAACATTATGTTAAGTGATAACATTACATATTACACAATATATATTACATATTATACATTGTATATATTAATTTACATAATCTAACATTATGTTAAGTGATAACATATCCTTTATATTGAGTTTTAGTAGAGCATCTCACTATAACTGCAATAAAAATAATTTAATTATTAATTATTTATGAAAACAAATTAAATAAATGTTTACAATAATAAAAATAATTTTGAAAACTAAATTTAAAAATTCAAATAATAATAATAAAAATTTGAAAATCAAATTTAAATTTAAATTTAAATTCAAATTCAAATAATAATATATATATATATATATATATATTTTAATTAAATAAATAATAAATAACTTTTTTTTTACAATCTTTCAACATGGAACTGCTTATTTTATTAAGCCAAAAAACTCTCCATGGTAACGACCACACCATCCGCCCTAAATAGTTAACCATAAATAGACTTAAAACATGACTCTCCATGGTAACGACCACACCATCCGCCCTAAATTGTTAACCATAAATAGACTTAAAACATGTGGCTGCATTCACTGTAGTTCACTATTCCTCCCTATTCTATGCATGGTATTTATTACAATTAACTGGCGATGCTGAACTGGTAATTCTATTTAACCCAGCATTCACCATTCACTGTTTAATTTAATTACAATCCATTGAACTAAATTTATCCATTTAACTAAATTTTTGCAACTGCAACTGTGAACTCTTCTTCTGTACCAGTACTGCAAGACTCGGTTGTTTCAATACCATTCACAGCTTGATAAAACAAGATGTAGGCATTCATGGCCTTTTTACGACCAAATGCTGCTGTTTCAGATGACCCAAAAATATTATGCAGCTCACTCTCCTCCATCGTTTCCACCTTCTCATCATCAAATTTGAGCCACTGGCCGCCGCTCTTCACTACAGCAATGTAATGCCCATAATTCACCGTGTGTCCCACATGCACCACAACAACAAATAAAGAGTAGAGAGGATCGTCAGCACCTTCATCCGCACGACTGTTAACAGGCAATTTGAACTCTATGGGGAAAGCCACACGATAAAACAACTTCTTGAATCCCTGCACTTGGCCTTCCTGTGTGTATTTGAAACGTTTCAGTTGGCAAATGAGAACTTGAGGGGGAGACTTGATCGTCAACCTCTTCTCGGCTTCTTGTAAATGGCAGCACCTGTCGCACCAGTACTTGTTTTCCCCAATCAGTGTCTTCATTCAGACAGCTTGATAGAGAAGAATTTTTTTCTCCACGCTGAGATCCATAAACGGCTCTTCTTTGCATGTTACACTCTCGCAACATGAACACCGAGTTTCGTTTGTGAAGGTACCTCCAAATATCTCGCGAATAGTACTACTATCATTATTCTTTTCGTCTCCCTGCGTCCCAAATTTAACCTCGGTTTCCTCATTCTCCGGAGGAGAACTTTCAGTGTGTTTAGCCTCGGTTTCCTCGTTCTGCTGAGGAGAACTTTCAGTGTGTTTAGCCTCAGTTTCCTCGTTCTGGGGAGTAGGGCTCGTTCTGGGGAGTAGGGCTTTCAGTGTTATTCCATATTGCGATTTCTTCTTCGAGATTATTCAAAAGAAATATCAAGAACTCATGTGCATCGTGATGGTCTTCACTGCAACTGAAAATCTCGTTCTTTTCCATCACCAACTCTCCGAATCGTCTGGGAGAAACGCGAGACATCTTTTTGGAATTCATGAGATGGAATAAATCTGCCCGGCACGTCAACAGATTATTATTCTGATTTTCAGTTCCTCCATTCCCATAATATTGGAGTAACTTATTTCTAAAAGGCCCGCAGAAATAAAGGGCTTGGACAACGCTGTTAAAGTAGCAGGTATTGCCCAAATTCTCTAGACCTACATAGCCTTGGCCATCTTCATCGCTTGCAAAAAATATTTCAGACATTATATCTGAAACAATATGATGGGCGTCTCTCAAAACTTTCAATCCAGAATTCAAAAGATCCATGATCACTATTCGCACTTCACGAGCAGAATCGATTCGCACAAAATAAAAAAATAGAGTGATTTTATAGGGCAAAACGCATTTGAAAATACCTAGCCGTTGATTGCATCACGTTTGGGCCGACTTTTTAGACTTTTTAATGGTTAAATCATTGGGTAAAATGGAAAAACAAAGATAATAATAATAATAATAATAATCTATTTTTTTAAAGTCACCACTAAGTCGGGCACCAAATTGGTGTATGAGACCTTTGTCCAACCATTTCACTGATAAAGTCTACTGAAGTATACATACATACCCTATCCTTTGGATTTGAACTTGTGACCTCTTAGACATGTTAGGATATAGAGTCAATGCATAAAATCACAAAATAAAAATAAAATACATGCAGAAACAGAAAACCCAAATAAAGGGCAACTCATAAAATCATATTGTTATCATTTAAATTATTGTTATTATTTAAATTGTTAACACCTGTTGCCACTAAATTATTCATTAAACTTATGAAAACTAACACTAAAAAAGATATATTTAGACATCTTTTTGTTGCCATGTAGGTAAACTCATTATTATTTATGGTAACACTCTTATTATTTAAAATAAATTTTATTATTAGAAGAAAAGAAGATGGTATTTTTTAACAACAACAACAATAATAATCAAATTTTAAGGTCTAATTAAGTTGAACATTAAATCGGTGTTTGAGGTCCCTTGTTTTTGGGACAAGGGAACCTTCTCCTTATGAGGATTTTACTACTAAACTCACATTGGTGTATGAAACCCCTTATTTTGGGACAAGGTTCCTCTCCTTGACTACTAAACTTTAAAGAGATATACAAACTCTATCCAGCTTGAACTTGTAATTTCTTAAGAAGAAACATATGTTTTTAACCACTATTTCCATTAAATTTTACTTTTAATTTTTAACTTCTTAATATTAAAACTATAAATAATATTACTTTTTATGAAAAATAAAAGGAAAAAATAACTAACTACCATTATCAACAACACTAACAACCAACTTGACTTTAAATTGAATTTTACTAAGTTTAGGCATAATTCTGATAGGCTTGTCACTTTCTATTTTACTTTTGTGAATTTCAATTGAATTTTACTATTCAAGGGATTATCACTTTCTATTTTACTTTTGTTATATTTTGGAAGATGATTGGTTATATTTTGGAAGTAGAAAAGTTTATTTAAATACAACGGCTACTTGGGGAGTACGAAGAATATATCTATTGTTTTTGAATTTGTCAAAAGAGATGAATTGATGTACAAATCCTGAGTGTGCTTCACAATGAGGACACGTTAAGAAAATCCAAGTGAATAAAGGAAAGCAAGGGGAATGAAAAACCAAATATAATATTAATAATAATCTATTTTTGGTCCGCGGCCAAGCCGGACATCAAATTAGTGTATGAGATCCCCTTGGCCCATCCATTTGATTGGTAGAGTGCTGTGATGTATACATACCCTACCCCTCTTAAGATGTATAGTGAATGCATAAAATCATAAAATAAAAATAAATACATGCATAAACATAAAACCCAAAAATAGAGGACAACTCATAAAATCATATTGTTATTATTTAAATTATTAAGCACCCATTGCCACTAAATTATTCTTTAAATTGTTCATTAAACTTATCAAAACTAACACTAACAAAAATATATTTAGACATCTTGTTGTTGTCATAGAATTAAACTCATTATTATTTATGGTAACACTCTTATTATTTGAAATAAATCTTATTATTAAAAAGGAAGAACATTTTTTAACAATAATACTACTAACAACAATAATCAGATTTTAAGGTGAGGGTCAAGTTTGGACACTAAATTGGTGAGCGAGGGCCCTTTTTTTTTTTTTTTTGGGACAAGGCACCCTCTTCTTATAGGGATTTCACTACTAAAATTAAATTGTGGTGTATGAGACCCCTTGTTTTGGGACAAAAGATCCTTTCTTTATAGTGATTTGACTACTAAACTTTATAGAGGTATACATGCTCTATCCCACTTGAACTTGTGATTTCTTGGGAAGAAACATATATTCTGCTCATATTAACCAGTGAGATCCATAAACGAATCTTCTCTACATGTTACACTCTTGCAACATGAACGCTGAGTTTCATTTGTGAATGTACCTCCAAATATTTCGTGAATTGTACTACTATTACTATTCTTTTCGTCTCCTTGTGTCCCAAATTTAGCCTCGGTTTCCTCATTCTTTGGAGGATAACTTCCAGTGTGTTTAGGCTCGCTTTCCTCACTAAGCAGAGTAGGTCTTTCAGTGTTATTCCATATTGTGATTTCTTCATCAAGATTATTCAAAAGAAATATCAAAAACTCATGTGCATCGTGATGGGCTGTTAAATATAATGTAACCTCAACTGGTCATTTGTACATTGCCTGGTGTCTGGCAATTTGTACTCATTTCTTGATTTGCTTGAGCTGTTGCTCAACTAGTTTCCCTTTTCCATCAAGTACTCTTTTACTTGAATTTAGTGCGCTTTCTCTGTATTCTTTTCTTCTCATTCTTTCATGGTATGAGAGATTCAACAATAAGTCTCTTCACATAGTCTAGAGAGCAGCTCGATCTTCAACAACGAGCCACATTATTGAGCAGAGAGAATGGGATAAATATTCTTCTAAAGTTTGGAAAGAAATTAAATGATCAGCCATCCACTCAAAAGATTGTCATGAAATAAGACATGAGGCGAGCTCAATAAGCTCAAAGATTGAGGAGTCAGTTGCATGAGGTAGAAACATTTAAAGATCTCACAAAATTCTTTCAAATTCATGAAGATTAGCCCATGTGCAGAAGGCAAAAGCGTTTAAAGATCTCACAATTCTTTCAAAATTCATTGAAAGATTGTTGTAGAAGGAAAAAACGTTTAAAGAATTTGGAAATTCTCCACCAAAATAAATAAAAGATTGTTGCAGTGACAGTGATTTTAAAGAATTCATGAAAGTCTTTCGATTAGTGAAAGATTTAGGAATTTACTTCCTCGGGAGAAACTCTTTGCAAAAGCAACAAAGAACACGATAAAGGAGCAAAGGACAAGAAGACGTAGTCGTAAGATCGGTCCTACTAACAAATTTGAGGCGTGTCAGGCGCTCCCGGAGTCCAGGAGTGCCTGAAAGGGAAAAAGATTTTTGACCGTCCCGGATCTGGGGCCGAGGATCAACATCTGCTGATCAGTAAGGTATGACATTTTAGTTCGGCATTTCCTGCGGACGGAAACATGAGAGGGAGAGTATTTCAACTCCCAGAGAAGTGAAACTACGAAAACGTGTCAGTCGTTGAATTTCAATGTTTTGGAGTTTGGGACTTGGGCGAGAATTACGTGAAGTTGCCTCCATACGGAGATCTGAAATGTGAACTCACGAAGGAATCGGACCATTGGATGCAGGTGTAATTAACTGAAACCAGCACACATCACTGAAGTGCGCGGAAGATATCTGGAGTCGTCCGATCTTGCGTGGATAGCCGATAGCCATCGAATCTAGGAGAAAGGCTGCACGAAGTTTAACCCTCGCATATGCAAAAGGTGAGGACTCGTCAAAGTCAAAAAGAAACATGTGACCATTCACAAGGAGGACAAGTAGCAATGGTAGAGTTTAGGAGGAAATCCCGAAAAGAACATTTGACATTTAAATTTCTACGAGGAATGCAAAGGGTAAGAGTTCTAGACTCTTGACCCATGAAATCCCAAAAGGATCAAGTGAGCCATCCATTGTGGAGGACAAGTGTCGAATATCTATATCTACCGGGAATTCGTTCACCGGGAGATCAAGTTTGAAGGAGCTATATCTACCGGGAATTCGTTCACCGGGAGATCAAGTTTGAAGGAGTTGTGAGACAAGAAGTCCCGACTCCTGAAATCATGAAAGACAAAGTCGTGATTGAACGAGCAGGGAATATTTCGGTATTTCGCACACTGGGAGTTCGAAAGGCCCATGATTGTTGTAGCCTAACTTCTGAAGTCCTGAATCGCAAAATCCCGAAAAGGCGTTCGAGAAGGATAGGCGCCAGGATATTTCAGGTTTCGACATATTGAGGGATAAAGAACCAGTAGAGTGCCTGCATCGCGAAGTCTCGAATCATGAAATCTCGAAAAGGTGTTCAAGAAGGATAGGCACCAGGATATTTCGAGTTTCGGTATATTAAGGAACATAGAACATGTGAAGTGCTTGCACCGCAATTCCCTGAATCATGAAAAGCCGATAGCACTTGAACGATTAGGTGTGTGGTCACCACTCGTGGTCACATAGACGGAGGCTAAGGGCCAATATAGGGTTGTTAAGTGATTTTCGACATTTCGAAGACCGGGTGTTATGAAGACAAGAAATCGAAGACTTGTATATAGGAGTCCCGAAATACCGAAGTGAAAAAGGCCGAAGCCCAACTCGCGAAGTCGAAATTCGTGAAATCCCGAATCGCGAAGTTCCAAAGTCACTGCAAGAAATTAGAAGACCTAGTTTTTACGTGCAGGAAACAAATAAACACGAAATTTTCCAACTAATTTTTTTTTTGTTTTGTCAAATTCTTTAAAGATGGCCACATCTATCAATTTAGGACCAACTCCAGGTCCGATTCTTCTTGGAAAGCATTATGAGTTTTGGTCTCTTCGAATGAGATCCTTCTTGCAAGCACAAGAGTGATGGGATCTAGTGGATCTTGTATATGTGGAACCAGATCCAACAGAACTTTCCGCTATGATAAACCCACAAAGAATTGCTCAGGAAACACAGAGGAACAGAGAGAATAAAGACAAATTCTGGATTCAAAATTCAGTGGATGACTCGATTTTCTCAAAAATGATAGGCGTTGGTACTTCAAAACATGCCCGGGACATCCTTAAATTTTCCTATCAAGGAAATGACAGGGTCAAAACAGTCAAACTGCAGACCTTGAGGATGGAATTCGAGACTTTAAGAATGACAGAGTCTGAAAATGTGCATCAGTTTATGATCAGAGTCATGGGAATTTTGAACTAGATCAGATTGACTCGTGAAGCCATCACTGATCAACGCATTGTTGAGAAAGTCCTCAGAAGTTTACCAAAGAAATTCAAAATGGTTGTTACAACAATCCTTGAATCCAAGGATCTGTCACATTTTTCAACAGATGAACTAATTGGTTCCCTGGTAACACATGAGACCAGACTACATCTCACAGATGAGTCAATCACCAATGCCTTCAAAACTCAATTCTCCTTCAAAAGAGGGAGAGGCAGAGGAAGAGGTAGAGGTCACCAAGGACGAGGGAGCATTACAAGTAACCAACACTCAAGTGGAAGTAACAGATAACAGAACTATAATCAAAATTTCCAAGGTCACAGACAACAACACTAGAATTAGAATTTCCAGCCTTAAATAAGAAGATGGAGAAGATCAAATGACAAATCAAGCATACAATGATATTACTGCAAAAATTATGGGCACTATGAATCTAAATGCAGGAAGAAGCAAGCAGATCAGCTCTCAGGTATAGCACATGTGTCAAATCATACGGGAGAAACCTCAAGAGCTATGTTTCTCTCATGTCACAAGACTGAAGAACAACCTAAAGATCTCTGGTTGCTGGACAGTGGATGCAACAATCACATGACAGGTAACAAAGATTTACTTTCATGCATTTATTCTTCAATCTTATCTGACATTACACTTGGAAATGATTCCTTAGTCAAAGTTCAAGGAAAAGGAACTGTACCTATTCTTACTAAACAAAATGTAAAGAAAGACATAAACAATGTTTATCATGTTCCAGATTTGAAACATAATCTGCTAAGTGTAGGACTACTCATTGAACATGGCTATAAGGTACTTTTTGAGGGAGAATCTTGCAGGATATAGGATAAAACCCCCAACAGAAAATTGATTTATGAAATCCACATGCCTCAGAATAGGATGCTTCCCCTGACCCTCAGAACTGCAAATTTGATCCAAACATATGCACAAAGTGCAACCACCCCCAATGAAACTATGGTTTGGAATACAAGATTTGGACATCTACCCTTTCAAAGTATCAGTGTTCTACAGAAGCACTCCATGGTCAAAGGTCTTACTATCTTCATAGAACAAAATTCCCCATCTGAGTCTTGCATACTTGGAAAACATAAGAAAACTAGTTTTCCACAGTCCTCCACTCAAGCCAAACAACATCTCGAACTTGTTCACACTGACCTATGTGGACCAATGCAAACATAGTCCATAGGTGGTAGATTTTATTTTCTACCATTTATTGATGACTTTAGCAGGAAAATATGGATCTATTTTCACAGAAACAAGTCTTAAACTTTTGCAAAATTCAAAGAATTCAAAGAAAAAGATGAAAAACAGAGTGGAAAATATAAAAGTTCTCAAGTCAGATGGAGGAGGAGAATACAACGCCAACAAATTTGCAAATTTCTACAAATCACAAGGCATTATCATGCAAACTACAACCAGGTATACTCCACAATGGAATGGAGTGGCTGAGAGGAAAAACCAGACAATAATGGACATGGCAAGAAGCCTACTCAAAGA